>BQNB010003355.1:0-115582 GCA_026074375.1 Tanacetum coccineum
AAATTTTCTAAAAAAGAAAAATATTTTTTTGATTTTTATTTAATTTATTATAATTAAAAAACAGTTTTAATAAAAATAAATGATTAAAAATAGTAAACGAATATGAAAAATTATGAAAAATTTAGGGAAAATAAGTTATACTACAAGAATCCTAAGAAAAATCTAAAATTAATAAGCTAATAGTGGCTGTGGGCTTATAAGGCTAATGGGCTTTATATATTAAATCTAACAAACCTCTACCGGATGAGCTAATGTAGCACAGCGGTAGAGGTGTTGTTATAAGTGTTGGTTGATATGGGAGAGGTCCCGAGTTCGAGTCTTGCTCACTCGGGGTCTCCCCTAATCCCAACGCTTGTATTCCTCATTTTTTTTAACTTTTTGAAAAGACTAAAAATAAGCAACTTTAAAAAAGACAAAAAATTTTAAACTCAAAAATAAGCACGAAAATAAGCTAAAGAAGGGACAGGCAAGCTAAATTTACACTAAGTCCTAAGGAGTGCTTAACTGTTAGGCAGTTAAGCTTAAATAAGCTAATGGAATTCAAACACAAGCAAAACAGCTATGCTACTACCTAATAAGCTAGCCTAAGCATACTTTAAACAAAGAAAATAAGCAATAAGTTTGGAAAAAGCAAATAAGCTATTTTCTACACTAAGGACATTTTTATCTAACTGTTTGGCTTTTTTAAGACAAGTAAGCAATGCAAACTTGAAAATAAGCTAACATAGACACTAAGCTACACTAAATAAGCACTTAGAACTAAAATAAGCAAAAGAACTAAGCTGGGATAAGCTAAAACAGACAGAAAAAGCTAAAGAGCAAAACACTTAGAAATTTTTAACTATAACTGCTACCAAGCTAAAATAAGCCCTACTTTAAACAAAATAAGCTAAATTAAGCTTAAACTAACCTAATAAGCATACTTAAACCTAAATCAAGCAAATTCAATAAGCTTAAAAGCTTCAATAAGCAATAATACTCCAACAGTACTAACTTGTAGTTAGTACTGTTAGGTGAAAATCCCAATTGAGCTTTTTCTAGCTTAAAAATAAGCCACCTAGAAGGACTTTTGGCTTCCTGGCTTATAGTAGCTTAAAGAGCTACTAAGAGGCTTTCTAGAAAAGCAAAGAGACCTAGGGTTTTACTAACAAATAAGCGAGAAAAAAGGGTGAGAAAAACTGGTTTTGCACCAGGGGAGATTTTCTCAAAGGCAAAGGGCAAAAAAAACTAGCTTGAAAATAAGCTGGCAAATAAGCTTGAAAATTAAAATAGAGTAAAAACAGATGGACACAAGCTCCTAATGAGCTTGTGCACCCATTTTTAAAAGCTAAAAACAAGAATAAGCTGCTGATATTTGTGGATCAAAAAAGTAGTTTAAGGCATGAAAGCTTAATAACACCTAGGACAGATTTTTGATAAAAACCCAAGACAACTTAAGGACACTTAAACACTCAAAACAAGTCCAAACCAATGCTTAAAAGCTTGGTTTGGACAGCTTAATCAAATAAGCTGTTTGAAACAGCTTTAACTCCACAATTTTAAGAGCTTTATAGAAAAACTTAAAAACAGACTTAGGGACCAAAAAACTTTTGAAAATAGCTTAAATAAGCTAAGATATAGCTTAACAAAGTTGACTCAATGACCCAAAAAGATTTTAAACCTGTTTTGACCCATTTTATCCCTTAACCCAAACACCCCTTTAGTTTTTTAAACTTCTCTTTTTTACCCGATTTTTGAAGAATTAAGCAACTAATTTTTAAGACTTATGACCATAAAGCTAAATTAAGCTAATATAAGCAGAATGCAAGCAAAGAAAAGCACTTCAATAAGCAAATAAGCATAAGCAATTTACAAGCAAACAAGAGGCAGTTTTAAGTTAGACTTAAATATAAGGCATATAAGCAACAAAGTAAGACAATAAGCACAAAAGGCACATAAATAAGCAAGATAAGCAGTAAATAAGCAGCTAATAAGCAAAGCTACAGTACTTAAGCTAAAAATTTAAAATGAGGACTTACAAACACCCTTGCTTAAACAGGGTAAACAACAATATTCTACAAGCTCCAGCTTGTATAAAACAAGCTGGTAAGTCCATAAGCCCATCCCAAATTGGCTTATCATCCATATTTTGCTGAGGTACTTTTGAGGGGAGGATTCTTTTTGTGTTTTTCTTTAACAGCTTTTATACTTAAGTCTTTTTTTAAGTTAAATAAGATGTAAAACAGCTTATGAAAATCTAAGTGAGCTTTTAAAAACAATGAACAATCCTTAATACTTGAAAACAAATTAATGAAAACTCAAACTTAAATTTTATTCATAAAAAAACAGATTACAATTTTGTTGAAAAATAACTTAAACTAGGTTAAACTAAAGCTAAAAACTTCACTGCCTCAAAGGGCTTACAAATGAGCTTATTTATAAGAAGACTAAGAAGCTTCTAGGTCTTCAAGTATTGGCCTCTTCTTTCCTGTGCTTTCTTTGTGAGAGGGATTGAGAGTGTTTTTGTTGTGTGAGTGAGTCACAAGACAATCCTAGCCATCAAATTTGCTTTGAGTCCAAGGTAGTTGATCATGCCCCTTAATTTTCCTTAACGAATTAGAGTCTTGGGGATTGCCAGCTAGGTAAAAACCTATGTGGTGTGTGGGGTTGATGGTTTGGCAGGTTGTGGTGGTGGGGGAGATGATGAATAGTGGCTTTGAGGGTTTGGCGGGAAAATTGGAAATAAGATAAACAGTGACAATAACAGGTTTAAACTTTAGGGACTTAGGAACTTTAGTCCCCTAAAGTTTATTGTCCCTTTGCAAATTCAGTCCTTGTGGGTTGTAACTTTTAGGGACTTGGCAACATTAGTCCCTGAGAGTTATGTAAGTTTTTGCAAACTTAGTCCTTTGGGTATAACGGGGTTAAAAGGGTATTGGGCTTTTGTTATGTTGTTTGGACCGTTTGTATTTAACAAGGGTTTTGGGCCCGTTTATGATGTAAGGCCCATTTGGTCTTCATATGTACCCTTAATGGGTTACCCCGTCCCATTAAATGGGTAAGGGTGGGCCCGTTAAGGTCTTCTTTGATTACGGCTTCGGTCTTGACTTTGACTTTACTGTTTGGTCTTTGACTTTGTCTTTTCACGCTTTTTCATTCCGTGCTTGATTTTGTCCATTTTTGCTTTATTTTTTTGTCCTTTTCTCGGATATCCGTTTCCTACACAAAATAAGTGAAAACATACAAATACAATGTATTTTTGGTACGTTTTTGGTCATTTAAGTCCGATTTTAATGGCGAAAGGTATGTATAATTAAGCACATACCATCAATGCATACACGCCATCCCGTAACCAATCGAGTAGGAATTAACTCGTTTTCATCATTTTCAACAACGGTAAAGCCACCTTTTTTTAGTACGCAATGTACGGGGCTCACCCAAGGACTATCCGAGATCGGGTAAATTAATCCGGCGTCAAGAAGTTTTTCAACCTCCTTGTTGATGACATCGTGGATTTTCAAATTTACCCGTCTTTAATGTTGGACCGCCGGTTTGTTGTCCTCTTCTATAAGAATCTTGTGAGTACAAAATTTCAGGTTAATACCCTTAATGTCGGAGAGTTTCCAAGCGATGGCTCGCTTGTGTGACTTCAAAACCTTTATGAGAGCGGCTTTTTCCTCGACACTCAAGTCTTTAGCAATTATGACGGGCAACTTGTCGTCACCCTCCAAAAATACGTACTCAAGATGAGGAGGTAAGTCCTTTAGTTCGACCTCGGGAGGTTTATCAATTGAAGATTTATCATTTTTAGCTTCACAAATTTTGAGCTCTTTTCGAATTTCAGGCAAATACATTCCTTGAGTGGGAGGGGGTAATGATAGATCATCATTAAGAAATGCTTCAAGAAGAAGAATGTCCCCCTCCGAGTTGTAATAAAAGTGATCAACTTCCGGTGAAGTTGGATCGTCTTCAAGAGTGAGGAAAGCGTCGACTTCCTCGAGAAGAAAATCACTATCCCCGAAGGGAGTGAGGGTAGGAGAAGAGGTAGAAACGATTGGGTCATAATAAAGAGTGGGGTTGCCACTCGCGATCACATCGGAGAAACCGAGAAGTTCTTGAGAATACACCTCACAAGCCATATCAATGATGTCGATTCGGTTAACCGAATTATCATCATAATTAGAGGAGTATCTCGAAGTTTGATCAAGATTGAATGTTACGGCTTCTTTTCCAACACGAAGAGTTAATTCTCCTTCGTAAACATCAATCAAGGCACGTCCGGTCTTTAAGAAGGATCTCCCGAGAATTAGAGGAAGAGATCGGCATCAAAGTCTTCGACTACAAAGTTGACCGGGAATTAGAACTTTCCTACTTTTACGTAGACATCTTTGGCGATACCGATCGGACGAGAAATTGACCGGTCCGCAAGTTCAAGAGTCATACAAGTAGGAGTGAGCTTCGGAAGAGAAAGCTTTTTCCACACGGATAATGCATGTATTTTTGTAGCGCAAGATCGGCCAAGGGCTAAGCCTCATCCCATTCTTCGGGAATCTCACACGGTGGTTGTGAAATTTGTCGGGGTCTCAAGTTTTTTGGGTATCTTGTTGAGGATAACCGCGAGCAATCTTCATTTAAAGGTGTTCTAAGCCCATTTCACTTAATTTTTCTTTGTTTCCAACTTAAAGCTTTAAGAGTCGACGGCAAATTTAGGCTTAAGAATCAAGCATCGTAAGGTAATTTCGAAACTCAATCTTTAAGATTTCATAGAAGTTCTCAATTTGTCGTTATCTTTTTTCACGACACTTTCATTATTACGTTCGCGAAGTATACGAATCACCGGTTCGGAGTTAGGAGAGAACTAACGGGATCAACAACGGGCTCGGAAATTGGTACATGATTTTCAACTTGGACAAGCGGAGGTTGGACGTCTTTGATACTTCCGTTATTAGTAAGAGGCACCGTGTCCTTTTTCACCTCTGTTTCACGTTCCACTACTTTAGGAGGATAAGAAGAAGTAGCAGGAATCGTGGGTCCTTGATAAGCAACACCACTTCGGGTGGTGATACCTTTCAAATCTTCCCTCGGGTAAGTAACGGTGTTACTCGAAAGTGTTCCCGAACCTGAGGATGAAGCGGTATTCATTTTCATGAATTGACCAAACATATTCTTAAGCTCAAGATTAGAATTGGTCAATGTAGTTATGTTGGTTTGCATATTTTTCAAAATGGCATCATTTGCGTCCATGTAGTTTTGAATTCATTTCGTCTCTCAAACTTGCAGTTGAGGAATCGGGTTGATGAAAACCGAAGCTTAGGTAAGAGGGGGCTTGATAAGCTGGTGCTGGATAAGCCAGAGGCGGGTTGGAACAGACTAGCTCCCATGGAGAATTGGTTTGGACCTTGGTTGTTTCTTAGTGATTGTTACTTGATTCCATTTTTGGTAGTTTTCGATTTTGATTGCTCGGTTTTGGTTTTGATTTGATTCACATTACAACCCGGTGGTCCGAGATAATTGTCTGGAAATGATAGCTAAGCAAATTACGGTTCACTTGAGGTTGGTAAGATTTAACCACCTTGATATTAGGCTCCCACCAGCAAATTAAAAAAATACGTTATGAGTTTTTGGCCAACGAGGGCGGACAATTATTGTAGAATGAGGACCACCACAGTTTCGTAAATCGGTGTTTAAGAAATTAACTTGTTGGTTTGTATGAACAATTCATTAAAATTCTTATTGATTTCTCCATTTCAAATTAAGGGCTTGCTATTTCCGGATTAGACGAAGTGGTAGAAATCGATGACTAATACGATGAGCGGAAGTATCCCATATTACGATGGGCGGTCATATTCTCGATGAGATCATAGCACTCTTCGGGTTGCCTTTTCATAAAGGTACCTTTGGCAGCAGCATTGATGGTATCACGATGTCTTAAAGTTAACCCGTTATAGAAAGTGTTAGCCTTAATTATATTAAGTCAAACAAGAATGTTATCGGTCTTATAAAGTCAAACTAGGTCTTGTATTGTAATAGGCTAGTCGGGTTCAACGGGCTTGGATTGTAATCTAATATTGTCCATGTTTCGGGCTCAAAGCCCAAGTTATGCCAAGCCCGGCCCAAGTTACAAGCCCACACGCCTACTAGAAAGGCTTGGGTATAAATAGAACCCTCTCCACACATGGAGAGGGTGTTGGTTGCATTTCTTTCACTTGTAATCCACCACTCTCTCTCCTAATCTAACTTTCCTAGTTCTTTTCTCTCTTCCTTTTTCTTTCTTTCATTGCCAGCTCAATAGAGCTTATTCGAGTTTGCTTATTGTTGTTGTGAAAGGATTAATATAAAACCAACATGTGGTATCACTCGCCAAGGGGTGTTTAGTGTTCGATTCTTGTGATTTAATAAACTTAATTTCAGATTTTCGTGGCTTATTTTGAACTATATGCTCACGTCTCAATTTTTTTTGGGGGCTTATTGGTTTGTTTTGATCATTCACTATTTGCTTCACTTGTTCTACACCTTCGTGTGTTTGATTCATGATTATAAGATCTTAAATTCGTGGCTTATTTTTTTTCTTTCTTTTAGTGGCTTATTTCCTCACATAAGCTCACGGTTTTTTTAAGATCCTTGTTTGTTATTTGTTTTGTGTTCTTGCACACAACACTCGTCCTTCTTGTTTAACTTCAAACTAGTCACATCCTTGCATTTCTCATTGCTTATTTTCGAGCTTATTTAGAGCTTATTTCAAGCTTATTTCAAGCTTATTTCGGTTGCTTATTTTCAAACCTTATTTGTGATTTTCTTATCCTTTTTGTGGTCCCAACCGGTCATACAAGGGAGACCAAGATCCACAAATTTTGCTTCACAAGACAAGGACACTTTGTTTATTAATTAAGTGGTCCTAACCCGAAAGTGACCTCGAGCGAAATATGTAAGACAAGCGTAAGCAAAATATGCAGGAAAATTTCAAGCGAAATATGTATGTTTGTTAAGAAAAATATGCAGGTATAAGTCGAAGCGAAACATGTTAATAATGTTAAGCGAAATATGTTAGACGCTGAAGCGAAACATGCAGGTTTAAATGAGAAGCGGAATATGTTAAACAGTCAAAGCGAAACATGTTAAATTGTCAAGCGAAATATGTTCATTGCCAAGCGAAATATGTTAAGAATTTTTAAGCGAAATATGTTCAACATCAAGCGAAATATGCAGGATTTTGTTCAAGCGAAATATGTCTAGAAACTGAAGCGAAATATGCAGTTTTGATTTTTCAAGCGAAACAAGTTTTGATCATACAAGCGAAACATGCATTGCTTTAACCAAGCGAAATATGCAATCCTCAAGTGAAATATGTTAATTTTAATTTCACGGTTTTTCTATTGATTTTGTAAAATCCCGACAAGTAAACTTTTTCCTTCTCGGTTTTAATTATAGAGTTGTAAAATCTCGTGGAGTTAATTGCATTCTCTCTCGACATATACAATCACACTTATTACACTTAAGATCCGATATCCATTCACAACTTCATCAAAATGTCAATTTCAGAATAACAATTTGCAACTCAACATCAAGTGTTTCAGAATGACACGGTTTCTTCGTGTTTATTTTTAACTTCAAGAGAAAGACACAACTTTCAATAAGTAGATGCATGCACAGTCTTAAAGAAATCAAGAAACTATTTAAGTTTCTCTCAGAAACTTTACAAGATTATGGCACGATGCCTATCTTCAAGAGAGTTTCTCAAGTCTTGGATTTCTACTTAGAACGAATCTTACTAAAGATATACTTTCTAGGGACTGATAGAACAACTACTTTGACTAAGTCTCAGAACAAAGTTTGAAAAGCTTTCAATTCAAATTCGAAGAGCGTATGAGAATATACAAGATTAATGCTCAATCTTCAATGATGCTATGCTATGTACTGGGATTCCATTCGGAAATAATGCTTGAGATAATGCTCATCAACAATGGAATCTGCATTTGTTGAAACAAAAGGACGTTGATGCAGACACAAGGAAGATCATTCACATCCAAACCTAAGCAGTGAATATGATTCTTTGAAAAGTTGATTTAGGTGTCAAAAACAAAAACTCTTGTTCTGAGAAAGAAGACAGGAATTCAGAGACTGCATCCAGCAAATAAAAAGGAATACCTACTTGAATTCTGAACACAAGATGTTATGAATCAAATACCAAGATGTCACAAAGCAAAAGAAAGTGCTTGGCATATTTTGTCGATCTCTTATTCACGCCTTTAAGTTCTTTCAAAAGATGACCTTAAAAGGCACTTTGCATCGAACATGGATTAAACGGGCATTATGTCAAAATCTTTGTCAAGATTTGATACTTACAAGAACAATTGTCCTCGATGTAGATCAATCAACACAATTGACAAAGATGAAATTTAAGAAGATGGATCTGTCAGCCTTTTGGAGGTAAACAAACCAGTTTCCAAAGGTTTATCGATTAAATTTACAACTCGATTTGACAGTCAAATGACAGACACTGTACTTTGTTAAATACATGGAATCGAGGTTTCAACACTTCAAATGATTTACAACTACTCCACACTGGGTAATTTAAGAAGTCGTGTGCTAAAAAGACACGTCATCAAAGACAGTATGAAAGAAGGGTGAATAAAGACAGATGCAGCTGAAGAGAGTAAGATTGATATGGGTAAAGCATTGAATGCTAATTTGGTTGACACAGAAAGCATTAGGATAGACTCAACAATCCAAGATGATAGCAGCAGATCAGGGAATGATACAGATGTTGATGATGCAGATATCAGACCCATTTATGATGAAGAACCAATGGCTGAGGTATATTGACTGCTGAATGCAATATCTATGCTATAGGACAACAGCTACTAAGCAACCTAAATCTTTTGTTGAAGGTAGGTTGACAGTATCCTAACACAATGTAAGTTTTAAAAGTCCTATGCTTGATTCATTCACCTGATAACCAGACACAACTAAATACTAAAAAACCAATCACTCGAGTCAGAAAATATTTTGCTCAAAGAGACAGTTCCAATTTCAAAAGATTTTTTCAAGAATGGAAGCACATGCATTGCTCTCGAACTTAAATATCAAAATCAATCTTTAAATCAGGCAACATGGTCAATTTTGAATGAAAACAACGTATAAAAGCCAGACTTGAAAAGGAAATTGATGTACTTTGAAACACATGAACATCGAATTAGAACACATCAGTGTGGGCTACAGTAGTAAGGTAAAATGAGACTTTGAAACAGATTACAAAGATTGTACGTTCTATTAAAATTACGAGATCTAAAACTATAAGAACAGACAATTCTTTTGCTTGCTAATATGCTAATTAAAAGCTCAGATTTAGGAAAAGGTTATTTGCATTAGATCTGCTGTTAAAAGGACTTAGGAAGTTTAAAAGGAAATAGTGTAAGATACTAAGTTGATAAAACATCAGTCTTGGGAAACCGGTTTCTACCTTCACTAATAAACAATAAGTTGTTAGACAACCGAATGCGTTTAATCTGAAAAGGGCTCAAATGTCAAAAAACCAACGGTTTGCCTCCTATATGATGTGGAAAAGAATTTATCAAAATACCAGTCACTCAACATTATTTGCCTAAAGAAAAAAAGCATCCGCCTCTGCAAAAACCTGATCCATGATTGGATCTAGCTCATATTGGGATAGTTTCTAAGAAACATGCAAGATTTTAGTTTAATTGACATGGTTCTAAACACTATTAGTTGAAGCTAGGAAAACGACCAGAAGAAGCGATAGGAACTCAAAATGTAGCGTGATGCTACTGCTAGATTTCACGCACCTACTGATGATACAAACAAAACCTAGGAGCAACAATCAAACATCGAGGAGTTTCCTGTATCTTATAGAGTTGTGCATACGAAACTGTTGTGCCCAAAGCAGATCACTCTAAAGTTCTAGTTCTTTCTCATATTCTAAAAACTTTGTTTGTTTTACATGTCATAAGTGCATCTTTAATGCAAATCATGATGCTTATATAACAAAACTCCTGAAGGAAGTAAATTCACGTGCTATGATTCAATCCCATAAGACAGAAGCATTAAAAAATTCGTAGATCAAAAGAGTCATACTCAGAAACCTTGTAGGCATATCTTTACAGGACATAGGTTTTCTCCTAATAAGACTTCCGTTGTGTATGAGAAAACATCTCCTAGATCTGATCTTAGGTGGAAACCCACGGGTAGAATTTTCAAATCTATTGGTCTTAGGTGGATTCCTTAAGGAAAGTTATTTGACTCTTGCACAAGCAAGGTTGACAGTAAACCCCCACATGGTTCAAATGTAGATATCCCTAATATTCATGAATGCAAACAAACTTTGGATGTAAGTGCAGGTACATCAATCAATGTTCAGAAGGAACAAAGTCTTGATTTAAGTGCAGGTACCTTATGTAATGTCAACAAGGAAAATCTCAGAGTATGGTTGCTAAAAAAGATGATATCTCACAAACCATTGTCAAAGTGGATTCACAGATGATGATGATACAGAAAAATAACGTTTGATTACAACAGATCAAGCCTCGAACCTCAATGTCAAATGACGTTTGAATAAAACGGTTCAAGCCTCGCACCACAGTGTCAACAGAAGTTCATCAAGCAGCTGAGACAGTAACAACGTCAAATGAACTGGATTTGTTATTCGGTCCTTTGTTCGACGAATATTTCAATGGAGAAAATCAAGTTGTTTTAAAGTCTTCCGCTGTCACTACTACTGATGCATCAAATAAACGTCAACAACAACCTGATTCAACTTCATCCACTTCAACTCTAGCTACAACTGTTACTGCTAATGGAAACTTCGATTTGTAAATATTTTTATTCTCTCTTTAATTTTGATTTATAAAAATTTGAAAAAGAAAATACAAAAATATAAAACCAACAAAAAAAGAAAATAGAAAAATATAAAACCTAGAAAAACAAAATATAAAATCAGAAAATTTTCAAAAATACCAAAAAGAATCTTCTCGACATGTCTCTTAGAATCGATAACATTTACGCACCTAGAAATGTTGATTAACATCGACACGATTTCTAAATTTTCTTAATGACTTATGTATATTTCAGTGCATAACTCGATCCCGAATGTTATAGGGGAGTGTACGTGTGAGTCCCTCAAGAATAGATCTTTGCAGCCTATTAAGGATGATAGCCAAAATGTATAAATACAGTTGACTATGTAGAAACACTAATTAGGAATACTATGTGTTAATGCGGAATCTTAACACAGGTACTAAGAAAAACAATGAAGAACTAAATAATAACTTCTATTAATCTGCTTTGAATGATTGCAGATTACTAACTATTTAGATATGATTTTACTATGAGATATCTTGAGATCGTGTATCTAACTATGCCAAGAGGGATCCTTTTATAGACCAAGGATAAACCCTAACAGGCTTACAAAAGTTACATATTCTTTTCGTAAATTTTATACATATCTCTTAACACGGTCACTATCTATTTTCTACTATCGGTACTAACACTAACTTTTCAGTACTTAACATTTTGTACTGCCAGTACTAACTATAACTATCAGTACTAACTATTTGTATTATCGGTACTAAGTTAGGAAAATGTAATTCCTAACAATCCTCCCTTAAACATGAATGTTGAACTCTTTTAACTTCATGTTTCTTTAACTTCTTTAACGCATAGAGGATGTATCCAAACACTTTTATTATTTCTTGATCTTTTAAACTCTATCCTTCTTCAGCAGCAACTTTGTCTTCTCAGCAACACAACAACATCTTTTCAGAACAATCCCAACTGTATTTGGCTTTATAGTTTTTGGCAAACTACCAGCCATAAACGGATTTGATGTTCCTTTACCAGTAGCCGTTTGCTCTGGGATAGTTAACTCTTCATTTTAAAAACATGGTGAGTTAATTACCATACAGTTTTTGGTAAACTGTCAACCATCAACGGAATTGATTTGTCTTTACCAAATACCGTTTGCTTTTGGACTAGCCAATGCTTCATTGCCATAACATGGTGCATTGATAAACCATATAGTTTTTAGCAAACTATCAGCTATCAACAGATTTGATTAGTCTTTACCATGAACTGTTTGATCATGGACTAGCCAACTCTTAACCATGAAGCAAGGTGAGTTGAGAACCCTATAATTTTTGGTAAATTGTCAACCATAAACGGATTTGAGAAGTCTTTACCACAAGCCGTTTGCTTATGGACTAGCCAGTTCTTATGCCTGTTAAGCATGGTGAACTGATGACCATTTGTTGTGTGGTTTTGACACCAACACTCAAAGATCCTCCTCATCTCCATCAAAGTCTTTAGGTTCTAACTCTGCAAGTAACTTCTTGATAAATCTAATCAACTCTAATGCCATAGTACTGTCTTCTTCAGACTCTAACTTTAATTTCAGCATTTGCACCAGTACTTTCTTTCTCAAAGGATACTTCTTTTCTACAAGCATATGAATGACTAATCCTGTCTCAGTCACTAAGGTATGTACCCCTGAAGAACCATGTAGCTTCCAACTCACTATATTCCAATCCTGCTGTGAATTCCAAAACTCATTTTCATCATTGGGTAGATTAACCATAAATCTCCCCAAAGTACCCTACCCCCCCCCCCCCAACCCCCCCATTTTACCTATCAAAAACCTTCGGTATCTCATCTTGATATCTGTCCATTACCACGCTGTTACACAGCATTCAAAATCTTCTTCTATTCAAAATATTGGCAAAACACATCTCAAAGTTACTAAAATATCTATTTTGTCATTGCTACTAATCACACATTTTGATTAATTTCTTCTAAGTGTTAGGCTTTATCAGCCTGGTGGTTTAGTTCCAAGACACTCTGTTTTCCATTCTTTGATAGGATATTTACTGTCAAATATTTAATAAATCTACTTCCTTTCTCATCTGGAGCTATAGTTAAGAGTAATATCTAGCATCATCATTCTCTTCTCACTCTAATCTTCAGAAGTGTTTTGTATGAATCTTCTTTTTTCTTGACTTCATCTTTTTTCTAGTACCAAGTTTCTCATTCTGGACTCCTCTTCTTCTTTTACTCTCTCACTGAACTTCTTTTTACTGTCTCCTTGATCCACTTTTCACTTTTATAGGAATCAATTCCTTTTTCATTCATCTTTCTGATCAGTCTTTCATCTTCAGCAGAACCCATAGAAATAAATCTTCACTGACCTCTTCAATTTTCTCATACAGAGCTAGTATTTCTTCAACTTCTTGGTTTTCATTCAGAGGCTTTAAAGTTTTCCTACATGCTTCAAGTAGGTCATCATTGATTTCTCTGTTTATTCTTTATAGGTGGTTGTTCCTGATGGCCTCTGATCTCTGTTGAGCAAGGAATTTTGTTTGATCAGCAATTATGTCATGAAGGAACTTTGCTCTTTCTTCTATTGTAAATTGCTCTCTTTCTTGTTCTTGAAGCTTCTTAGCAAGAAGTCTATCTGCCTCAATTCTTGCCTTTATATCATCAAAATTTCTTATGAGAGCTTCATTGGTAGCTTTTTCTTCAGCTATTCTGTTTCTTTCTTCTTCACCTTCCCACTCTTCTTGTATTTTCCTAGCCATCTCTTCATCACTTTCAAGCTGTTTAAACTTCTTCTCAGCTTCAGGAATCAATAGATTCACATTTCAGATTCTCTCCCCTTCAATTTTCTTCTTTCCTTTTTCTTTTAGATCAAATTTTTGGAAGAGGCTTTAATGTCAGAAGTGATCTTGTAGAGGTAGGTCTAGGTCTGTCAGTTTCTTCAATATCCTTCAACTCCCTACACCTTTCTCCTTTTCTCTAGAAACTGCTTTGGCTTGACTCATGTTGAGAAGAACCTTAGCTATTGTTTCATCATCTCCAAATATTGTAGAAGTAGGTGTTTGAGTGGCTTGAGTAGCACTTCCTTCTTCAGTATGATCTTCAGTACCTTTTCTTTGCCCATCAGTACTTTCAATTTGCTCTTCAGTACCTTCAATTTGTTCATCGATACCTTTAATTTGCCGTCAGTAACTAATCTTTGGGAATCCGTCCAATACTAACATTGGTCTGTCAGTACTAACTTTTTCCTTGTCAGCACTAAGACATTTAGTACTAAGTTTATTTTTATCAATCTCTATCTTCATCCCATATTTCTCTTATCCTCCCACATCTTGAGCATTCTCTTTTTCATATGGATCAACTGTATCTTAGGAATCTCATCAAATAGAGGTTTTCCTTGACTAAAGATTCCCTTTAGCAAACTCCTCCTTTGTTTGGATACAGACTATTTTGTGTACCATGGTTTCTTTGAGGACTCTTTCTTGCCAACCTTTGCTTCAAGGCAGATATTTGCATCCATGTCGGTGATGTTTGATTACAGGTTTAGCTTACTTCTTGAGCTTTTTGATATGTGCCTTCAGGTGTTGTATTTCTTTGGCTTGATCTGAAACCTGTGCACATAAAGAGAGACAAAGATCATAGATACTTTGGAGTGTCAATTCACCCTCATTCCCTGAAAGGGATTTTTCCTGCTGATGCCTCCAAGATTCCCACCAGAAGTTTCTGGAATAGAATCAAGAATGATAGTAGAAGGTGAAGGTCTAGGGGATGGGTCATTCTTTTGCTCAATAGGTATTTCACTAGTGTGAGCAGGAGATGAGTCAGTATGAGGCTCAAAAGGTACTTCACTAGTGTGAGCAGGAGAGGGTGTAGGTTGTGCTTCAGATGGTCTTTCTGAAGGACAACCCATCAAAACTTCAGCACCCTCTATCAGTTGGTTGTACCAACATAGAAGCAAATAAAGGGGTGACTTTCCCTGAGAAATGTTTACCCTTTTTAACCATGAAAGAAAAGACTTTACTAGTTAACGTATTTACAGGAAAATGATCTAAAGGTACGGGTATATTAGCTAGTTGTTTATCTAAAAGGATAGAAAGAAAACGTGGGTACATTACAAAACTTCTTTCTTAGCATCTATATGTCTAAAGATACCTATCAAAGGTTTATTGGAAAAAAAATTATACTTCTGATTAGAAGTCAAACAAGACAGGCAGTGATAAGTAGCAATTTATTAGTAGGAACTTTGATCCCAAGAGGTGCTGTTTGAACTAAGGAACAATTGAGTCATTGTATGACATAAAAACCTACATTGGGGTGAAAACAAAGCTTTTTTAAAAGTTACACTGTGTAAATCCCCTTATACCCTCCATAAGCTGTATAGCATCAAATTAAGCTGATTAGGTAATGGAGTCTATCCCATTATGCATCATCCAAAAAGAAGATCACTTTTATTGATTTGCCCAGAGATAGACACAGATTGCCAGTCGTTTGGCAGTAAGTAAATGTGCTAAATTGTTGATTATTTTTTAGACTTAGCGACGTCCAAAATGACAACAAATGTAGTAGAAACAACAGCAGACTTACAGTAAGAGCATGATGAATGGATGCGGCTAAGAAAAATCAATGATCTCGTGAAATCTCTGCCATTCCCTTCAGACTTCTCCAGATTATGCTGAATGTTGTGCTTAGGACATGAAATCAAGAACAGCCATTTGTGGTCGAAAAAAAAAATAAACAAAAAAAAAAAAAGGAGTGATCGTCGTTAAGAGAGATATTAGGGCTTGTAGATACGAATGTATTTGAGAGAGATTGCGTAAAGAACTGTGCAATTGAGATAGGTTTAGGTGACCTAATTTCAAGGAACCATTTTCAATTTAACTTTGTACCCTTCGTCGGTATTTTTCTTCAAACGTCTCTATAAGGGGTACAAACTTTGCCAGCGGTAGTGGTACTAACTTTGCACTTCAGTACTAAACTTTGTCAAACAAAGAATGAACAATGTAGGTATCAGGGTTTCTAGTGCTTCAGTTACATCAGTAACTCTTCTTAATTGACCTCTAAATTCTATCAAACTTTGGAAATGCATCACCTTCATGGTTATCCTGTTTCTTCATACAAACGATAAACAAGCATATTGCCTCCTTTAACCAATGGAGCTTTTGATTTATCATCCCAATAGTTAAAACTAGAACTAAAACCTGCTAACATCAAATTGCCTTGTTAAGTAGACCAGCTACTTGTCATCAGGGTGTGGTTTTAAGCACCTGACTTAGTTTCTTTTCATATGCCTCTTTATGAGTGGTGCCTTTAATAGCAAGTGCTTTGTTTGGAATGATTTACTGGACTTCTTTATAATGCATAGTGCTTTCTATATCAATGTAGAATTTTGTGTTCAATGAAGTTAAACCCATGTCTAACATTTGATTTTGGGCCACAAAACTGCCATAACATGCTTGCTATGCCGCAAAATACTTCTGCTTCTGTGTAGAAGTAGCCACACAATGCGTTCTGCTTTTTGCATCTGCCAAAAAATGAAAGTCTCCTGCCAAGACATTGAAAAACCTTCCATATTGTGGATATTCTCTGTCCAAGATTTTGCTCCAGATAGTCACTATCTGAGTAGGAATCAGTGTCAAATGAAGAATTTAGGATACCAAAGACCACAGTTCGGGTTTGCCCTTTAGCAACCTAAAAAAATTTTTAACAGCACTTAGCTGGGAGGACTTTGGAGAGAGAGAGTGACCTGAGACTAGAACAGCACAGATGCAAACATAAATATCAGGCCTAGACGCAGTCAACGTACATTAAAGAGCCACTCAAGGACCTATAGAGATGGACATCACATCACTGGCTTCATACTCACTTGACTAACGGCTTATGAATGTCTCATTTGGTTGTACTAGCAGTCTTAACATTTGCAAGTCAAACTTCTTCAGGATTTCTGCAACATACTTATCCTGATTAATAAAGATACCATTTGCTTTCTGTTTGACTTGTAATCCAAGAAAGAAAGTGAGCTCTCCCATTGAACTCATCTGAAATTTACTATTCATTAATGCTTCAAACTCATCATCACAAGTTCTTTATAAACTCAAAGATGATTATCCATCACATAGACTTGAACTAGTAATGATATATGTTTGTCCTCTCTTTATGTAAGAGGTTATGTCCAATTGTTCCTCTTTGTATCCATAATTTAATAAGAAGAAAGTAGATTAACGAGCATACTAGGCTCTGGGAGTTGATGTAGGCCCATTGAGAGCTTTTACAACTTTGTAGGACTTTCTTAGGGATATTTCAGATCTAGAAAACCTGTGTGGTTGAGTCCATATACCTTCATCAATTTTTTGCCATAATTGGAGGCACTTTTACATTCCATTGATAGACTATAAAACAATGTATGAGGCAACGGCTTAAAAAAGATCCTTATGGCTTCAATCCTGGCAACAGGAGCAAAAACCTCATCCCCCCATAGTCTATCCTTCCTCGTGCCTATGTCTCTTGGGAGTCTTTACTAACCTTGCTTTATTTCTGACAACAACTCTCTTTCATCCTTTTTAGTTCGATAAAACCCCTTGTCGCCAATAGCTTTTCCCACAAAGGCAGATCTACAAGTATCTAAACTTTCTGTATCTTGAACGCAGCAAATTCTTCTGCATAGCATCAACCCAGCTTTCTTTCTGCAAGGGCTTCTGAAATCTTCTTGGGTTATGTTTGAGATAGGAAACAAGCATAATAACAATGATGAAAGAGTCCTTATGGTTAGTTCTCTTTTGCTTTGATACATACTAACAAAGCTATATGAGCTTCAAGGAACTTGTATTTTCTTTTGCGTCATATTTGAAACTGTTGAGGTTGTAATCTCTTAGAATAAGAGCTGAAAGATGGAGAGGAGGTGAATCCTGATGTGGTGTATAGGATACATTCCATTAGTTTCCAAAGTATGTGAGTCAGCCACATGCACCCCTTCATCTATTCATAAGATGAGTCGTAAAGTACCATCAGTTAGAACGTTTGATAAATATCCCTCAAGTGGAGGTATTTCTGACTCATCTTCTTCAGGAATTAGTTGGATCAGAAAGACGATAGTCCCTATGAGGACTAGCTAGTTACTAAACTTGGGGGTATGCTTAACAGTATTAACTAGGATTTGTACTATTGCTTTAGCTTTAGTGTGCTAACAGTACTAAAAATGTTAGTACTGTAGTCCTTAGCGCTCTTCTTGTTATAACCACTGTTTCATTTCTTGTTCAAACTTCTTCCTGGAGCTCTAGTTCATCATAGCTTCTTTTCTTGCCTCTTACGTCTTTCAAGTATCCATAAGATTGTTCTTCCTTTTGGACCTTTCTCTTATCATCTGTTTATAATACAGGAGTGATTGTTTGAGATAAGAAGGCCATATTGGCTGTACCAAAGCTGTTTGAGCAGATTATTATCTTTTTCAGAATCCTGCATCAATAATGTCTTCCTTGTACCTGCATTTGGGTTAAGCTTTCTTGTTGAGGACCTGATGTAGGTTGCTTGATTTTATGATTAACAGGATGATAATTTCATAGAATCGTTAAATAATCAAGATCAAAAAGCCAATGTTGGCCTTTCTACTGAAACATTTGGTTCTTGTTCTTAAGAAGCGTGAATGTTCAGGTTTTCTTCAAATCTTTTGGTTCTAAAATTGTATACTCTAAAAGCCTTGCTTTGTTGAGAATACCCAACTAAAAATCCGCTCATATGATTTTCCAGGCAATACTTGCCCAGGTGAGTCAATGGTATTTCAAGGATGGTTACATGGCACCAAAAACGGTCTTATATAACTTATAATTGGTATCTGTACCAGTTAAAATTCATAAGGTGTTTATGTATGAGGCTTGGTCACCCCCAAAAAAAAAATACCCTATTAGAACATAACAAGCAGGCTAAACTGCTTCAGCCTCAAATCGTGTTAGGTAAGATGACATCTGCAAGGCATGGCTAGCAGCCTCAATAAGGGTCTTGTTCTTTCTCTCAGCACTCATTTTGTTGTGAAGTTATGGACTACTGTAATTCCTCTTGATCCTTGTTGACCCCATAATTCAAAAACATCCTTGTTCGTAAATTTATGTACCATTTTATCACATCTAATAGTTTCTAACTTATTTGATTTATTGGTTCTCTATTTGTCTTATAATGTCCTTAAAGGATTGCACTAGTTTCATCTAGTTTTAAGGAATAATACCCAACTAACCTGCTTAAAATCTCAGTGATAACAAGGCAAATAGGTCTTTTGGTTTAGCCTCCTGACGAGGTTAGCGTCCAAAAACAAATCATATGAGAAGTTGTAAAGCTGTGGCTAATCGAGCTTACTTATTTTGGGCTTACAAGAGGCCTTGTGTTGACTTTCCATTTCTGACAAGCTAACACAGTTGTGGTCATTTTGCAAAAAAAGCTTGTAAGGTAAACCTTTACAAGGTTTCCTTTACACGTGTGTTAGGTTTTTGAAATTAACATGAACCAAAACCCCCCAACCCCTCTATGTCATTTGTTAGATTCATCAGGTTGTAGACTTTGCAATATTAACAAGCAATCTCCTGACATGACAATGTTCTCTAAATTGAAATGTACATATTTTTTTTGTCTGGGTTTTAGTAATACTTGGATTTTCCATCTGCTAACTTAAACTCAGAGACAACCAAGAATTTAAGAGTCAGTAAACAGAACCTTGTTCTTTTTGTCACATATTTGTGACACAGAAAAAAGATTGAAATGCTGAAGTTCTTTTACAAAGCATACATCCTCAAAATCTAACTTACCCGTTTTAATTTTACCTTTACCAGTGATATAACCTTTACTACCTCCAAAAGCAACAGGGCCACCATTAAAGTCTTGAAATTTGTAGCAAGGTAGGCTTGTTTCCAGTCAGTGCCTGGACATCCACTATAACAATTCCCTTTATTCTTTAGAGCTCTATGTGGATAATCCTGCACATAAAATAGAAGAGATTAGTTTCTCTTAGGGACCCAAGCCTGTTTGGGCTTGAGTCTGCCTAGTGGATCTTTGAAAGTGTAACAATTTCTAAGATTGGATCCACCATTGTATTTGGAGACATTGTGCCAGTTGTATCTTTATGGTCTCCAATTACAACCTGCTGAGGGCTTAACAGCAGTTTCCCTTTTTCCCCCAACAGTACTAACTGTAGTTACCTTAGCAGTAAAACTACCTTTTTGTTATGAATAACTCTGTTCTATGTATTGTTGTCTTTTTTAAAAGGCCTTGAAGATGGTGAATGAGTTTTGTGAAAAACATTTGCTGGTCTAACTCTATTCACAATGGGCTTAACAGTATTAACTTTCATGGCAGTACTAGTTAGTGCTGTCTGTCTGTTAACACTTTGCCTAGCAGTACTAAAATTTTTAGTACTGCTAGCTCTAGCAGTACTAACTGGAATTTTACCAGTTCTAGTTAGTACTGCTGAAGGAACAAATTGGTTTTGTTTATTCACTCTTTGCACATTATTCCAACCATTGTTTAACTCAGCTTTTCTTGCCATCCTCTTCTCATGGAAATCACAATCTCTAATTAAATGATTAAGACTTCCACATACAAAACATGCTCTTACAGTAAACCCATACCCCAACTCTGTCTTATCAACTTTAGGTTTTTGACTATGTGTGAACTGATTCTTGATAGTTTCCCTAGGAGTTTTTACTTGCTGGTTAGCAAAACTAGGTGTTTCTTGTTCTTTTCTTGGTGTAGACACATACTCATCTTCACTATCTGATTCATACTCCTCAATGATAGGAGCATCAGACCAGACCTTAGGTTGACATTCTATATTAGATTCATTGACAACTAGTTCAGACACTAATTCAGAGGGTTCTGCACTAATGTTAGATTTACAAGTATCAAATTCACTTGTTTGGGATTCAGATTCACTAGGTTGAGTCTGTTTTGGCCCATATGTAAATTTTGAGTAATCTACTTCAATCTCAGGTCCAGATGGCATATAATTTCCTGTCATGGGTGAGGGTACAACATGCATTCCATCTGCTGTAACAAACCTATCATACAGAGGTTGTTTTTCTAAGTCACTCTCTTTATTCATAAAAACACTCTGCAACACTTCATTTTCATAGCTCAAAATCCCATCATATCTATGATCCCCATAACCCAAGGCCCAAACTTATCATTACGCACTCATTTGGGTATTTAGAGATATACTAGATTTCTTTAGAAGAGTTATGCCATTTTTCTTACTTTAGCTTTATATCTTCTTTTTCCTTTTGAGCTACTACTAGTTAATTTCTTATGGTATGTGAGAACATTATTTATCATCTAAATCTATTTTCATAAAACTTTTATCTTTTGTTCATACCAAAGTTGTCCTTGTTGATGAGCAACTAACTGTGCTTCAACTTTCTTAAGACCTTGAGAATATGCCTTTATTTCTATGCTTGCATCACTAAGTTGTTCTCTCTGAGCATCATACAGTTTTTTAAGATTAACATAAGACTCTTTACACTTATTTGAACAGGAAATTACCTCTGTGTCTGAGTCTGAGTTGTTGCAAGCATCAAAGCATTAATCAGTTATCTTCTGAATGATTTGTCCAATCTACACCTTCTCCATCAATTGTCACCAATGCTTTAGAAATTCCTTCCTTCTGTCAGTTCTTCTCCCCTCCTGGTTTCTAGACATTCTTGTATCCCTCCTACTGTTATCTTGAGTTCCCTTGATTCTACACTCTCTAGCAAAAATGCCCTGTTTTGTGAAGGTAGCATTCCACTTTGTTTTTTATCAAAGCAACAGGTTTCTTTTGCATCAAAAATTGTAGCTTTTTTCTACAGTCTTCTTGGTAATACTTTTTCAATTCTTCATTGAGATCTATGGCCACTTGCCATTTCACAGTCCATTTCTTCAAGTTCATATTCATCAATCGTGTTCCAAGTCTCATGAGCCAGTTTGAACGGGCAACTTGATTGATTAGAAAGTATGAGTATGTTGTAGTTAGTTCAGACTTTTGGTTTTGGCCAGGAAAGATAGGAACACTATAAGCGGAGGGTACTAACTTCCTGCGGACCTGGGCTGGTGTTTTCAAAGACAAATGCTTACAATTTTGTGGGCTAGAAGATGATGTAGTAGAGGGGCCTTTTATATCACTTTCAAAAACTTTGATTATTGTAAGGATCATCAAAACTGGAGACTGTCCACTCCTTGTTTGGTTCTCATAATTAAGGAAAACTTGTGACAGGCAGAAGGTAGAGATTTAGGATTTTTTTATTTGAACTCAGTAGATACACCTGCTCCTAGAATCTCTAACTGACTCAGGAAGATTGGAACCTGTCATAGCCTTTGTTGATGCCCTTCTGTGTTGGTTAAGTTAATCCTTCAACTGTTGCTTCAAGATATACTTTTGCATCTTCTTGGATTCGTCATTTTTTGACCACCAAAATCTAGATATTGATTGCATCTTTTTCTTTTGCATCAGGTATTTATGGAATTTCGCAAGATGATCTTATGGTAGGGCTATAAAGCAGTTGGTTCTTGTTTTCTCTCTCTTTCTTTGGATCAATCTATTCTGCAGTTTGGGAGGCAAGACTTAATTTGTCCTTGTAATTCTGTAGTGATTGATACATGACCATTTCATTTTGTATAACCTCCCAGATTAGATAGTCTGTTATGGGCAAATTAGTTTTCCTCTTCTAGCCCATATATCATATTCTCCCTTTTTGAGAATAGGCAGGAAGCTTGATGGTTGATACTGTATGAGGAGTTTGTTGGGTTGGATGTGATTGTCTGTGGTGTGATGGTGGAGGTGGTGGTGGTGGTGGAATTTCATCTTGTGATGCAGACATGTTCAGTTAGTTTTGAAGGATGAGGGTTTATAACTGGATTTGATTGTTCTTCTTATTTAGAGTTTCTCACAGGCTCTGATACCACTTGTGAGTCCCTTAGGAATAGATCTCTGCAGCCTATTAAATTTAAAAAAAAAATTTAAAAAAAAAAAAAAAAAAAAAAAAAAAAAAAAATGGGATGATAGCCAAAAGGTATAATACTATTGACTATGTAGAAACACTGATTATGAATACTATGTGTTAATGCGGAATCTTAATCATAGATAACTAAGAAAAACAAATGAAGAAAACTAAATACATTAACTTCTATTAATCTGCTTTGAATGATTACAGATTACTAACTAATGAGATATGATTTTGCTATGAGATATCTTGAGGTCGTATCACTAACTATGCCAAGAGGAATCCTTTTATCAGACCAAGGATAAACCCTACAGCTTACAAAACGCATACTATCTTTTCCCAAATATCTCATACATATCTCTTAAACGGTACTAACTATTTTCTACTATCGGTACTAACTAACTGATCAGTACATAACATTTTGTACTGCCAGTACTAACTATAACTATCAGTACTAACTATTTGTACTGTCGGTACTAAGTTAGGAAAACGTAATTCCCAACAGTACGCTTCAGTGCGCTTACTCTAAAATAGAAGAGAAGTCTTCTATCATGTTTTTAAAATCGTTGAAATAAATTTTTCAAAAAGAACTTTCAATGTCAAATTGTCTACAATATAATTTGTGGTATTTTTTTCCATAAAAAGTGGTATTTGTTAAAAATTGGTTTGTGTTCAAACCCTCCCTTCTCGATAATTTTTAATGAATTGTCAGTATGTAGAATGTCATTTTTTGTTAAAAATCAATTTCCTGATGGGGGAGCTTTTTAAACAAAAGCCTTTTTAATGTGTTTAAGATACATCTTATAAATGTCAATTTTATGTATCCAAAAACACATTGTGTGAAATTAAAATATGGAAACTTTATATGTCAATTAATAGTATTTCATTTTTGTTCACTAAGGCATCTCACTCCGTCTTCAACATTTTGTGGTGTCATATCAATTTTTCATTCCAATGTCAAGTTTTAATAAATATTGGTATCCCACATATACTGTTGAAGGGGAGCTATCCGAAAAATGAATTCATGCAATATCGTAGTATAATTTTTCTCCCCATGGAATTTTTCATGTCAAATTTTAATCAATTGGTATTTCAAATACTAAGTGTTTTATTATTTAAAATAAGGGGATAAAATGTGATTAAAATATGATATAGAAGAATGTGATCTTTAAGACTCTAAGTGCAACTCTTTCCTTCATGTGCTAAACAATTTCGAAACTCAGAGCACATGTGTAGGGGGAGTATTTGAAAATAACAATGTCAGAAAATGGTTTTATGGTTCGATCTCATACCCAACAACCTATTAATTTCATAATGATTCTGAAGTCATAAGGTGGTTAGGTTAGGTATAAGTCCTACAATCCTACCAAAACCGGAGGGATCTACCCAAGGACACTCCATAGTTAGAAATAACAGTCCTTAGGTATGATTGGAGATGAATGTGTATAAGGGAAAAATGCCGACTAAGATTGAGCTAACACTGGAACAATCACAACATGGTGTTAGTAATGACGTCTTGGTAAGCATTGAAGGGGTTGAAGAATGAAAAAGAAATGTATGGATAAAGGGTAAAAAGAAAGAAGCCCTCTAAACAACTTAGGCAAGAAACGGGTTATGGGTACATAATATTCTATCAATATCAACAAAGAGATTGTTGATATTCAAGACGAATCAGGGACCTAGTGATGCAATGGCAAGCACAAAACCATATCATATGGACCAAGGTGTTCCAGATTCTTTTGGATATTTGGGTCCATGGTCATAAGCATAAGCCTAACAATTTCCTTCTGAGCCTTGACCCAAGTTTGATGCGTGGTCAAGACATCCGGAGGATTTTATTGTCCCTCAGGTGGAACTGGTAGAGTAGGAATTGGCTGCTCCAAGAATGGTAACTTGTCTTTAGTAGAGAGCACAATCTGAAGATTGCGATACCATTCCATGAAGTTGTTTCTAGTTAATTTTTGTTTTTCAAACAACGACTTGAATAACGAATGAGATCTTGCCAGAACATCTGAGTGATACTTAAGTATTCACAGTGAAGATGGAAATCCTGCTTGAGCCAACATCAAACAAGCTCTTGGTAGGTGACTTGCAAGATTCTATATGAATCAAGCTTGTGATAACTGGATATCAATTTTGGTCCAGTAAATGAATTGATGACTTAATCAGAAAGATAGTAACTATCTGATTCACTCTTACCGTGTTGTCTGCTTTGAGACGTTCCGGTAATGAGAACTAGCAAGCATGGTGAATCTAATACATCTGTGTTAGAAGATCCTACGCTTTGAGCTGGAAACCCTGTCAAGGAGATTCTTTGAATCTACCTGATCACATGTATAGTATTTATACTATATAACGGGAAACCGGAGGTTAATGCAACCGTACTCAAGATGAATGACAAAGCCATATTCATCTTTTATTGCTAACTGTCTTATTTCAGGTTTAGACGACAGTGTTGCAGCCTCATTCCAGCGAAGTCGGATTCATAAACCACATGCTCATACTCAAGCTTTCAAAGTCAATCATTCAACGTCAAGATAGTTGATTCTAATCTTCCCCACCATCAAAGAGCCTCAAAGTCAAATAAAGAATCATCAATTGGGGAGATTGTTAGACTTATAATCACATATGTCAAACAAGAATGTAACAAGTATGAGCATGTTGGTCAAGAGCACAAGTTGATCAAGGAAGTCAAATCAAGATGATTCAAGTCAAGGAGATGATGCAAGATAACGATCTCAAGAATTCAAAGTCAAAAGATAAATGCTCAAAATTAAGATCATAAAGCATGGATGAACAAAGCCATTACAAACAAGACAAGACCATAACAAGGCAAAGCATAAACGTTAAACGTCATATCTTCAATGTCATCGGTGATACAAAGAAGTTTAAAGAAAGAGACCTCAACATTGGGGGAGATTGTTAGCCTTAATTATATTAAGTCAAACAAGAATATTATCGGTCTTAGAAAGTCAAACTAGGTCTTGTATTGTAATAGGCTAGTCGGGTTCAACGGGCTTGGATTGTAATCTAATATTGTCCGTGTTTCGGGCTCAAAGCCCAAGTTAAACCAAGCCCGGCCCGTTAGAAAACCCAAGTGCCAAGCTTACAAAGCATGGGTATAAATACCCCTTCACCACACTTGGTGAAGGGTGTTGGTTGCATTTTCCCATCACTTGTAACTTTCCATTTTTCTCTAATCTAACTTTCCTTCTTGTTTCTCTCTCTACTTTCTCTCTCTAATATTTCTTATTATTTATAGCATTTTGGTAAAGAATATTATTGTGTAATGGATTAAACTAGTGGGATAACACAACTCCTGCCGTGTAAACATAAGGTTCCATCGGCACGTGGTTCCAATCTTTCCTTGGGTATATCCCTTCTGATTGTACCGCCTACGTCTTCATTCACGAGATTCTCTGGTTTCTGGGCTTCGATCTGAGCTTCTAATATTCGTTTGGGAAAATCCAAGCCAATCCGTTCCTTACGGCTCAACGCATCGGCCACTACGTTTGCCTTCCCCGGGTGATAACGAATGTCGCAATAGTAATCACTTAACAACTCTAGCCAATGGCGTTGCCTCATGTTAAGCTCCTTCTGATCGAGAATGTGTTGTAGGCTTTTATGGTCGGTGAACACGGTGCATCTGGTTCCATAAAGATAGTGTCTCCATATTTTTAGAGCAAATACCACCGATCCAAGTTCTAAATCATGAGTGGTGTAGTTCTTCTCGTCCATTCATCATGGTAACCACTTGTAAATACCCGGGCGAGCTTCCAGAGATGGGACCCGTATGAGGAGGTCGCCACACAATGTGGCAGGCAACTGAGACCCACTGTCACCTGCCTATGTACTTGACCCTATGGAGTTGGATGAGCATGTACTAGTATATGTTCCAGAGCCAGAGCACCCAAAGTACCATGCACCATCAGATAATGACATCCAGGTCGAGGATCAGCCTTATTATGAGGATTCTTCACCGACTGTTGAGCCACCGAGATACCTTGCTGACTCAGATTCAATGGAGGAGGATACTGATACAGATTCTATTAATTATCCAGATGAGCCCAAGGATGGTGTGGAGGATGACGATGAAGATCCTGAGAAGGATCTCGAGGAGGATCCTAGTGAGGAGCATAAGCTCGAGGATGAGGAGCCCACTGAGGACGAGGAGGAGGAGCACCCATCTCTGGCTGACTCTTCTTTGGTACATGTTGTTGACCCTGTTCCCTCAGCTGGGGATACAGAGGCATTTGAGACTGATGAGTCTGCACCTACACCTAGATCACCTTAGACTAGGGTCCCTTTTTCTCAAACACATCTCTGTAGGGCACGAAAGACTGTCAGACTTGAGCCACCCATGTCAGCATCCATGGAGGCACGTATTGCTGAGCATGTTGTCGCACCTATACCACCCACCAGCCCTACCTAGACAGGGTACCACTTGGTTCATCGGGCAAAGCATGGATCCGTATGAGAGATGACATCCCCGAGGAGGACATGCCACCTCGGAGGAGATTTATACTTATAGCTCCTCCACCTGGGTGTGATGTAGCAGAGCGTTCTACTGCTGTTACTGCTGTTAGAGCACCTAGACGTCAATATGATCTTGTTGATACTGTTGAGGCAAGACATGGTTTGATTCGTAGTCCTGGTCATGATGCCCGGACTATTCAAGAGTTACAGACATGGCAGAGGATGTTTGGTTTATGCTAGAGCTTTAACAGGATTTTCTATAGCAAAGATGGATGACTTCCATTGAGGAAGTTAACTTGAGGGTCAGCAACCAGGCACAGGTTCGCAAGCAAGAGAGTAAGTATTTCTATACACAGTTGCATGACGCTCGGACTGATCATAGAGATATTAGACTCAAGATTGATGTAGTCAGAGGTCAGAGGACTGCTTATGAGACAGAGTTGCATGAGGTACGCCAGGCTTACCTTAGTTCTGAGGCTCAGGACACGGCATTATTGGCGTGACTTGAGACACTAGAGACTCACATGAGTAGTATGGAATGGCAGCACCAGAGAGCTAAGGATGATGCAGTCAGACAGATCATGCGCACCCAGGTGCTAGAGGCTAGAGCTCAGATTGATACGGTGGAGGACACCGGTAGTAGTTGTTAGTTGTACTTTTCATTTCTAGCTATCTTGTATAGTCTATTAAGCTTTATGGGTAACTCCCAGGTAATAGACTCTAGGACACCGTTATCATATTTTCTGTACTAAGATCATTAGTGGTCATTTTGTATCCAAACAAATTATGTATGATTCGACATTATGTTATGATGTTATGGTTGATCTCATTTTATTCATTTTCCATTGTGTTGTGGTGTAGTTATTATCATATCCATTTGTATCGACATTGTAATTATATCTCACGTACATTGTATTCTTGTGATTATTAGAATCATGCCCGTAACAAGACAAGGAGCAAACGACGCCATGACTTCAGAATCCATTCAAGCTATGATCGATAAGGAAATCATAAGAAACTCTACTTAGGATGACGGAAGCCAAAGTTTAGGAGGAGGAATCAGAGGGCCTGTGCCCAACTGCAGGTGAGATATATCAATATGCTGTTCCTACCCCGACTTCATGAAATGCCAAAGAAACCTATGCCAAAAAAACAAAATACAGCAATTCACCCTTGTACATATACGACAACCATCAAACACCCCCTTGAACTTCAAGGGAACTGAAGGCGTTGTTGGCTTGTCTCAATGGCTCAAAAAGATGGAATCGGTATTCCACATTAGCGGTTGTGCCGTTGAAAATCAAGTGAAGTTTGCTACCTGCACTCTGCTAGGTACTGCACTAACCTGGTGGAATGGTCATGTGAGAACCTTAGGTCATGATGCTGCCTATGCTATGACTTGGAGGACTTTCAAGAAGAAATTGACGGACAAATATTGTCCAAATGGTGAAATCAAGAAACTTGAAATTGAACTGTGGAATCTTAAGGTCAGGGGAAACGATGTTGCAGCTTACACTCAGCGTTTCCAGGAACTAGCCTTGATGTGCACCAAATTTCTTGCTGATGAAACCGCAAAGATTGACAAGTATATCGGTGGACTTCCCGATAACATTCATGGAAATGTCATGTCTGCAAGACCCAAGACTCTTGATTTTGCTATCGAGTTGGCCAACGACTTGATGGATCAGAAACTACGCACTTATGCGGAAAGACAGAATGACAACAAAAGGAAGGCTGATGATTCATCAAGAAATAATCAACAACCCCACAAGAAGCAAAATGTAGCTAGGGCATACACTGCTGGCCCTGGTGAAAAGAAGGCTTATACTGGAACTCTACCTCTGTGCACCAAGTGCAATTACCACCACACCGGGCAATGTGCACCCAAATGTGGAAACTGCAAGAGGTATGGTCATGCTACCAATGATTGTCGGGTCAATACCAACAACAACAATAACAACAACAACAACAAGAATCAAAAGGCAGGAGCATGCTATGAATGTGGTAACACCGGTCACATCAAGAAGAATTGCCCAAAATTGAAGAACCGTGGGAATAACAATGAGAATGGCACAACTCAAGGAAGAGCTTATGCTTTGGGAGGAAGAGATGCTAGCCCAGACTCTAACATCATCACGGGTACGTTTCTCCTCAACAACCGTTATGCTACAATTTTGTTTGATACTGGTGCGGATAGGAGCTTTGTATCTAATACCTTTAGTGCCTTGATTAACATTACCCCCACTACGTTAGAAAGTCATTATGACCTAGAATTAGCCGATGGGAAAATCATAGGAGTTAACACCATAATTCATGATTGCACTCTAAACTTCATGAACCACACTTTCAACATCGACTTGATACCGTTCCCACTCGGTAGTTTTGACATCATTATTGGGATGGACTAGTTAACAAAGTATCATGGAGTGATCATCTGTGACAAGAAGATTGTACGTGTTCTGTTCGGAAGAGAGATGTTAATTTTTCAAGGCAATAGAAACAACCAAAGGAAAGAATCCCGACTAAATATCATTTCGTGCATTAAAGCACAAGAGTATTTGTCAAAGGGATGTGATGTCTTTTTGGCACACATTACCACGAAGGAAGCCAAAGACAAGTCGGAGGGGAAGCGACTTGAGGACGTGCCGATTGTCAGAGACTTTTCTGAAGTTTTTCCTGAAGACTTGCTGGGTATTCCACCAGCTCGACAAATAGAGTTCCAAATTGATTTGGTACCTAGTGCTGCACTTGTAGCACGGGCGCCGTATCGGTTGGCACCATCCGAAATGAAAGAACTGGCGGGACAACTTCAAGAACTATCCGACAAGGGATTTATAAGACCCAGCTCTTCACCCTGGGGAGCCCCGGTCTTGTTCGTCAAGAAGAAAGACGGATCTTTTCGCATGTGCATCGATTATCGTGAACTAAACAAGTTAATGGTGAAGAACCGTTATCCACTTCCTAGAATTGATGACTTGTTCGATCAACTTCAAGGGTCGAGTGTCTACTCGAAAATCGACTTACGATTAGGTTACCATCAGTTGAGAGTTTGTGAAGAAGACATTCCCAAGACCGCGTTTAGGACGCCTTATGGGCATTATGAATTTCAAGTAATGCCTTTTGGTTTGACAAACGCACCAACGGTATTTATGGACCTCATGAATCGGGTGTGCAAACCTTATTTGGATAAGTTTGTGATTGTCTTTATCGACGATATACTAATTTATTCAAAGAACAAGGAAGAGCATGAAGAGCATCTCAAATTAATTTTGGAGTTGCTTAAGAAAGAGGAGTTGTACGCAAAATTTTCCAAGTGTGAATTTTGGATTCCAAAAGTACAGTTTCTCGGACATGTGATTGATAGCAAAGGCATCCATGTAGATCCTGCAAAGATCGAGTCAATTAAAGATTGGGCATCTCCTAAGAGTCCAACAGAGATCCGCCAATTTTTAGGACTCGCCGGTTATTACAGAAGATTCATTGAAGGCTTTTCCAAGATCGCAAAGTCAATGACTAAGCTGACTCAGAAGAATGTGAAGTTTGACTGGGGAGAAAAGGAGGAAGCCGCATTTCAATTGATTAAACAAAAGCTGTGTAGCGCACCCATTCTGGCCTTGCCTAAAGGATCAGAAAACTTCATTGTTTATTGCGATGCTTCGCATAAGGGTTTGGGTGCCGTGCTTATGCAAAACGAGAAAGTTATAGCCTATGCTTCTCGACAACTGAAGATCCATGAGAAAAACTACACAACTCATGATCTGGAACTTGGAGCTGTGGTGTTCGCTCTTAAGATGTGGAGACATTACTTATACGGAACGAGGTGCACCGTATTTACCGACCACAAGAGTTTACAACATATCCTTGATCAAAAGGAGTTAAACATGAGACAACGGCGTTGGTTGGAGTTGCTTAGTGATTATGATTGTGACATTCGTTATCACTCGGGGAAAGCAAACATCGTTGTATGAGCTTGAGCAGGAAAAGAAGGGTAAACACATTAAGCGTTCGAGCCTTAGTTATGAAAAATAGGATTGAAGTCCTTCCCAAGAAATTCTAGAAGCTCAGACCGAAGCATAGAAGCCAGAAAACCTCAGTGCTGAAGACGTTGGAGGCATGCTTAGAAAAGACCTCCCAAAGGAAAAGTTGGAACCCCGTGCTGACGAAACTTTATGTTTAAACTATAGGAGTTGTATTGGTGGCCTAACATAAAGGCGAATATTGCCACTTACGTTAGCAAGTGTCTGACTTGTGCTAAAGTTAAGGCAGAGCATCAGATCATTATGGGTGCATAGTCCAAACAGAGATTCACAGAATGGAAATTGGCTGAGGAAAATCACCATGGATTTTTGTCAGTAAACTCCCTTAGAATGGCATTCCGGTTATGACACCATTTGGAATGTGATCGTTGGATCGTCTTTACAAAATCTAACTCACTTACACACCAATGAGGGTTTAAATATCTCATGGTGAAGTTAATGAAGCTTTACATGAAGGAACTAGTAGTCACCCGGACATGGTGTGACAGTTTCTATTATCTCTTATCATGATGGTAGATTTACGTCTACTTATTTCTGGCAAGCACGTCCATAAGGCTTTTGGGAAACCCTTATGGGACATGAGTACGGACTTACATACATAAACTGACTGGTCAAAGCTGAAAGAAAGCTAGAGTCCAAACTTTAGAAGACATGTTTGCGCTTGCGGAGGAGTGTGTTAGATTTGGAAGAATTGGGATAGACATTTACGTTAGTAGTATTCTATTACAACTGACTGTTTCCATAACCAGCATATAAGGATGCATCAATTTAAGGCACTGTATGGGCGGAAAGTGTCGATCACCCATATGCTGGGCAGAAGTTGGAGATGCTCAGCTTACTGGTCCTGCAATAATTCATGAAACCACCAAGAAGATCGTCCAAATCAAAAGTAGGATCCAAGCCGCTCGTGACCGACAAAAGAGCTATGCGAACATTAGACGTAAACCAATGGTATTTCAAGTTGGCGACAGGGTCATGTTAAAAGTTTTGCCTTGGAAAGGGGTTGTGCGTTTTGGCAAACGGGGGAAGTTAAACCCTAGGTATGTCGGCCCTTTCAAAGTGATCGAGAGAGTCGGAACTGTTGCCTATAAACTTGAACTACCACAACAATTAAGCCGAGTTCATAACACGTTCCACGTGTCCAATCTGAAGAAGTGTCTGTCCGATGAATCACTTGTGATTCCGTTGGAAGAACTACGTGTTGATGACAAGCTCCACTTTGTGGAAGAGCCAGTAGAAGTTATGGATCGTGAAATCAAACAATTGAAGATAAGTCGCATTCCCATCATTAAGGTTAGATGGAACTCTAAACGAGGTCCTAAGTTTACCTGGGAACGTGAGGATCAATTCAAGCAGAAGTATCCACATCTTTTCACCAAGACCGCACCGTCGTCAAGTGCCGCATCTTAAGCCTTGAGGACAAGGCTCATTCAACGGGGGAAGACTATAACACCCCGTGTTTTCAGGTCATATTACGATCCCAATTATTTCATTTTCCCTTTATTTATTAGGTTTTGCGTGTTTACTTCCATTTAAATCGCACTAGTTAAATTTAATAAATTTAACCAAGAACGTTAATAACTGAATTAGTACTATGTTTCACTAAAATATCCTCTACAACGTAGTTAACCAAAAACGAATATGTTCCATTCTTTTCTTTCCATCACTTAGTGTATAATCTATAAGTAAAAATTAGGACAAGACTTGTTTCTTCTTTGTTTTCAAATAAGGCAAGCAACAAAACTCTCAAGCAATAAATATCATACAAGACACAAACGATCTTCCCTACAATATAGCCATAAGTCACGTACACTTTTATTTCCAAATTCTAAAAACCAGTATCATTCGACAAGATAAGATTTTAACAAATATCTCATCCAAAAATAACCCTATTACCCAAGGTACAAAGCCCATAATCCCCTTTTTACAAAACCTAAACATACTCGTGATATATTTGGTTCCCTCCCTCTTGGTTTTGCTCCCATGTTTCCAAACAATATTACACTTTAATTTACTATACATTGACCGTGTGAAGCCCCAAAAATCCCTTACCTCATTTTGGATTTACATTAGAATGTGACTTCTATTGGAAACACTATGCCTGCATCCTTTGTTGGGACGTATAAGATGACCTGATTTTATGAAACACAGAGAAACACAACACAACTTCAATATTCATCATACCCTGTCATTATCTTTGGTTCCTTTGTTCACCTGGTTTTGACTCATACAAAACACACAAGCAAACCCACACCCTTTGTACCTTCATCATACACAAAACCCCAACCCTACTTTCGTCCCTTTTAGTTTTCATTTCTAGTCGACAATCAGACGCATGCAATGGTGTATATAAGTGGAGTTTGCTAGGAGGGAGCTTAGAGGGGTGATTATTATGGGAATCACTTTGTTTAGAATTTAAGGTTTTGGTAGACTTGGAAGATTTTAGCCGTTAGGGTTTTCGTTATGGGTTAAGGACTGTTATCCAATTTCTCCACCAACTCTTGTAGAGTCCCACGTCATTACTACATTTATTTTTATGTATGCAATATATATGTCAGTAGTGTTGTGCTTGAATGAAGCTTTTGTAAAAACAAATCACATTTCATTTTCTTGTGATTACTTTCTGATTATATGTACAAAAATAAACAATATATCTTTTTAATAATTTGTACAGGGACTAATAAGACATGAAGCCATGTTTATGCTAAGTAAGGTAGTAAGTGTAGATCAGTCCTTTAGAAGATTAGTCGCGTCCGGGTTAGCTAAAAAGGAAAAAAAACGCTTATGTATTGTTGAATAAAATGCAGGGCCACATCCTATAATTTTAATCCGTTCCATTTTCAACTTAGGCGTGGAGCATAAAAACAAACCATAATTATTTTCATAATAGGACATATAATAGTTATTTTGCCCCTGGAATCACTGATTTTCGTCAAGTAAATAAGAAGTTAGAAGGTCTCAAAGTAGGGTGTAAAAACCATCACTTTTCCAACTGTTTTAAACGTAGCCAGCAAAGCATTTCGCTCGAATTATTGTGACTTACTTAGGTACTGTTTAATCGAACCAATTATTATTATTTAAAGCCTACAGTGTCCTCCTTGATTAGGAAAAAGAACCAACCACTTTCGTTTAGAAACGAGCTCGCAATTTGCCAATGAAACTGACTGCTCTATCATAGGTGTCGACAATTGGTCGAACACCTGGTGTGCGTGTAGCCATGGCATGGGTGCGTGCAAGCCAACCTTTAGCCTCATTTTGACCCTGTTAACGACCCCGACACATGCAAAAATTTATAAAAGGTAAATTAAAGCCAGTATGTCCTAGTTTATTAAAATGTTTTTGTTTCGTCCTAAGGTTGAGTATCGAGGTCACAATCTGAGCCCAAAACTATGAACACGCGAACGTCATAAGCTTTGAACAATCTTTATTTTTTAAATGTGAAAACTGTCTTAGGAGACGCATACTTTAGCCCCGTTTTTAACCCGTTAAACGACTTCGTTGGACAAAACTTAAAAGATAAAAGTTATAGACGGCCTATCCGAGATGTCAAATGTATTTTTATTTTTCATTATCGTTAACTAACGAATTCGTAATTAAATTATAAAACTCCGAGTCGTCTAATATTAAAACTAAATTTCACTTACACTATGAGTAAACGTTTCATTTTCAACCGTATAATGATTATTTTAAAGTGTCTAAGGTTACCGAATGGACTTGTCGAGATATATTTATTATTAATAATTATAAATATTTATTATATTACTTATATATTTACGCTAAATAGTATAAGTATATATTATCGAGGAATGATATTGATATGATTGTGGAGTTAAGTCATCAACCATCACACCACTAAATTGTTTTGGGTAATTGTACAACGTGTCTAAACTCTATGCATCAAACGTAAAGATTGTTTTGGATTTGGATGATTAAATTAGGACATTAACTAGACTAGGTCGTGTGCGGGCGTCGTTGCATTTGCTTGTGTGATTGAGATTGGGTTGCTAAAGACTTGCTTAAGGTGAGTTCTCGTAGCCTCACTTTTTACTGGTTTTTCTGTTAGGGGAAAATGATACTCAAATGTGTTTTTAAATGTTTTGAATTGATCTATGCGAACTGTGGTTTGGTTTTTGGGACAAGTTATGTGCTTATGACTGCTATGTGAATATTATGTGTTGTATGATTGGTTAGATCGGATGGGTACGCCTACCTAGTGTTTATGAGATTATTGGATCGGATGGGTATGCCTACCTAGTATTTGTGTGATTATTGGAGCGGATGGGTACGCCTACCCAGGTTTGTGTGTGGTCCTGCCCTAATTTTAGTGCTCCAGCTGGTAGGCCCTTTAGGTGCGTAAGTGACATATGGTTATTGATTAGCAGTGATGCTAAGGATGTTTGCATATATTCACTGTCATATAGCACTATTGTCCACTGTTGAAATATTGGCAATGCTTTTGGGTTTAAGGTCAAACCTACGAGCTCACCAACATTATTGTTGACGTTTTCGAGTATCATTTTCAGGTTAAGTGAAAGAAGAGTAGTTTGGTGATTGATAGCAGACTTAGAAGTATCTCGTGTGGAATTTCGTTTGAAGTCTTGCATGCTTGTTGTTTGATTCTAGTATTTGGATGTTTTGGATTAAGTTTGGATTATGGTCCCCTGTGTGGGCATATGAATAATTGTAAGAGATTTTGGATTTTAGTTGCGATTTGGGACATCACTTGAGTTTGTTCAAGGTTGATGGTCTTCATAGCACTTGGAGTTTATGCAATGTAGTTTTCTCTATTTTGTATCTTGTGTTATGATTGATCATTATGTTGCATTCCCGAGTTTCTGCCATTGTCGGGGTGTGACAGATTGGTTATCAGAGCCAAGGTTATAGAGAACTAGGTGGTTTGGCCTAGACTATAACCTAAGATCCGTCGTCTAGTTGCGTATAGGATCTATGTGCGCGGTGTTCCGCTTCTGTGTGCCTTTGTGTGTTCGCGGTTTGGTGTCTTAGTTATGTCAGTCATTGAAATGGGTGGGCTCAATATTGAATATGAATGGGAAAGGATGCGAATATAAGTACGGTGGCCAACGTAATTATAAGCGTATCACAACTCACTCATACTTAGTAATGTTGTTCACACAAATCGATGTTGACACCGTAGGGTGGTGTTATGTGTATATCTGGTTATATATAGTAAGATATTCTATATATATGTGCGAGTCTTCCCACTTACCTAACGTTGCCCATGTTCTCCCTCGTATAGATAATGCCGCCAAGAATGAGGACCCGAAGTGCTGGCCGGCCTGCTGCCGAATCACTAGGAGGGGGAACGGGTGAACGGGTTGGTAGGGTTGGAAGGGGTAGAAGACCTAGGGAAGGTAATGATGAGCGTGTTGAGGATTTGAATGGTTAAGGAAATGACCAAGGTATGGGAGCTAATGGGGGTGTAGAGGGAGTCAATGGGAATGTAGAGGGAGCCAATGGGGGTGCACCCAACTTCTCGACGATCATTGCCCAGCAATTGCAAAACCTCTTACCCGCCATGTTGGCTCAGGTTAGTAACCGAGGAAATGTTGGAAATCAGAATGGTAATGTGGTTAATGAGAACGTTCAGGAGAACGTTGGGAATGTGATAGTGAATGGCAACCGGGTAGGTTGTTCATATAAGGAGTTCTTAGCTTGTAACCCTAAGGAATATGATGGTAATGTTGGGATTAAAGGACTTCAAGATGATTCTTAGAGTTACTACTGCTCAGGTATATATTAGTGCTGTCAAGCATAACTTAGTACTGCTGGTAATACTAATGAAAATTATGCTAAGTAGTTAGTACTTGTAGTATAAAAGTTACTACTGCTAGTTACTACTGTTAGTATAATTTAGTACTGTTAGTATAAAGTTACTGCTGCCAGTAGAAGTTAAGACTGCTCAGAGATGAAGACTGAAAATATACTAAGTAGTTACTACTGCTAGTACAAAAGTTAGTGCTGCTAGTGTATGTTAGTACTGGTAGAGTAAACTTCTAAGTAGTTAATGTTGCTTGTGCTCAGTTACAACTGCTGAGTAATTACAACTGCTAGAAGGATTAATGTTGTCAGAGATGAGATCAAAGATATATCAGAGAAGGGATAAAGGTTGATTGAAGAATAAGAATACTTATGAAGATAAGTATCAATTATTTGTAAAGAAGATATGTATAAACTTATTTGTTTAAAAGATTATGTTTACTTATAGAAAAGATCATAATCACTTGACGTGTTTTGTAAGCCCATTGAGGTTTTCCTTGGTGTATAAAAGAAACCCTACGGCATAGATCTAGATATTAGTTTTACACATCAGTTCTTCATATAAGTTTTCATATTAGTATTCATAGTTTGCATAGCAATCATAGTTAGTATTCATAGCTATTTTGTAATTCAAAATAGTATTCAATATATTGAAAGTTTAGTAAAGATCTTGTTTTTACTATTTCATTGTTCTTCTTAGTATTGCAAACTAGATTCCGCATAGTTTGTGATATTCTCAATCTTAGTTTCTACTATAGTTGTCTTGGATCTATCCAATATAACTAAGCTTTAACAAGCTAAGTATGATCTGTCAAGAAGGGATCAACAAGTTGTATCAGAGCTTGTTGAGAAACTCTGAATAAGAAGAACACTATATCTACATAAGATCTCATAATCAAAGAGAAAATGGAATCACAGTCAGAAACTACCCAAACTGTGTTTGCACTAAAACTTCCATTACTCAAAAATGGAGACTATGATGTCTGGAGCATGAGAATGGAGCAATATCTTACTCACACTGATTATGCTCTTTGGGAGGTTATTGTGAATGGTGATGCACCTGTTGTTGCATCAGCTAGTGCTGAAGGTCCCATTCCTCCTAAAACTGCAGAACAAAAGCTGGCAAGAAAGAATGAATTGAAAGCCAAAAGCACTCTGTTGTTGGCCATTCCTGATGAGCACCTATTAAAGTTTCATGGAATCAAGGATGCAAAGACCTTATGGGAAGCAATTAAGGCCAGGTTTGGAGGCAACAAAGAATCAAAGAAAATGCAGAAGACCATTCTGAAGCAGCAATATGAGAATTTTACTGCATCAAGATCTGAAGGACTGGATAAAACCTATGATAGGTTTCAGAAACTCATCAGCCAATTGGAAATTCATGGTGAAGTTATCTCCCAGGAAGATGCAAATCTAAAGTTACTAAGAAGTCTACCATCAGCATGGAACAATATTGCCTTGATCATGCGTAACAAAGCTGATCTAGATGAGTTGAGCATGGACGATTTGTACAACAACTTGAAGGTGTATGAAGCTGAGATTAAAAGCCAATCAAGCTCAAGCTCAAACTCACAGAATGTGGCTTTTGTATCTTCAGAAAACACTAGCAGTACTAATGAAGCAGTTAATACTGCTCATGAAGTTTCTACTGCTAGTTCACAGGGACAAGCTTCTTCCTCATCTTATGTTGATGATGTCATGTTTTCCTTATTTGTCAATTAATCTAATATTCTATAGTTGGACAATGAAGATCTGGAGCAGATTGATACTGATGATCTTGAAGAGATGGATCTCAAATGGCAGGTGGCTATGCTTACCATGAGGGTGAAGAGATTCTTAAAAAAGACAGGAAGGAATCTGAATTTCAATGGCAAAGAAACTATTGGCTTTGATAAAACAAAGGTTGAATGTTACAACTGCCACAGGAGAGGTCACTTTGCTAGAGAATGTAGGGCACCAAGGAGTCAGGGGAATAGAAATAGAGATCCTCCAAAAAGGATTGTACCAGTGGAGACTCCTGCAAATGCCTTGGTTGTTCAAGATGGGATATGTGGTTATGATTAGAGCTTTCAGGCTAAAGAAGGACCCACAGACTTTGCTCTAATGGCCCATTTGTCTTCAGGTTCATTCAGTTCATCAAGCTCAAATACTAAGGTACAAAATTGCTCTAAAGAATGTTTAGAATCTTATCAATCTCTTCAAAAATAGTTTGATCAACAACGTGATGCTCTTAAAAAATCTAATCTAGAAATTATAAGTTATCAAATGGGATTAGAATCATTAGAAGCTAGAATTGTTATTCATCAAAAAAATGAAGCTGTTTATGAGGAAGACATTGCATTTTTAAAGTATGATGTCCAAGTGAAAGATATCTCTATCAAAGACCTTAAAAATCAGTTAGTAGAGGCTTTAAGAGAAAAAGATGATTTGAAACTAAAATTAGAAAAGTTTGAAACATCATCTATGAAGCTAACTAAACTGATAAACAGTCAAATAAGTGTTAATAACAAGTCTGGTGTTGGTTTTGACAGTCAAGTGAATGAAAATGAATTGCATGATTGTCATCTGAATAAAGGTGAAGTGTTTGAAAGTGCATCTGATAGTAGTGTGAATGAGATTGAAGAGGAAAATAATCAAGTAAATGATAGGTTTAAGAAGGTTGAGGGATATCATGCAGTTCCCCCTCCCTACATTGGGAACTACATGCCCTCAAGACCTGACTTATCCTTTGCTGGATTAGATGATTCTGTCTATAAGACTAATGTAAGTGAAACTATCACTAGTGTGCCTAGAAATGAATCAACTGCATCTAAGTCTAGTAAGGATAGTTTGGAACAACCTAAAGATGTTAGGCCTAGTGCTCCTATTATTGAAGAATGGGAGTCTGATAGTGATGATGACTATGTGACTAGACCTTCAATTGAACAGAATAAACCTAGTTATGCTAAAATCAATTTTGTTAAATCAGATAAAAATACTAGGAAATCTATTATTGAACAAAACACATGTAGGCAACCTGAAAACCTTAGGAAAAGTCAGAGTCCTAGGATTGATAAAAGAAATTGGAATGGACTAATGACTCAGAAACTAGGGGATGGTTTTGAGTTCAATAAGAAAGCTTGTTTTGTATGTGGAAGTCTTAACCATTTAATCAAGGACTGTAACTTTTATGAGAATAAAATGGTTGGAAAATCTGTGTTGAATAATATGGGAAGCGTTATTGGTCAAAGGGAAGTTAGACCAGTATGGAACAATGCTCAGAGGGTGAATCACCAAAACAAATTGACTCACCCACATCCTAAAAGGAATTTTGTTCCAACAGCAGTTGCAACAAAGTCTGGACTAGTGCCAGTTAATGCTGCTAAGCAAAGCTCTCCAAGAGCAGCAACATCAATTAGTACTGCCAGGCAAGTTAATACTGCTGCATCTAAACCAAAAGTGAATGTTGCATCACCCATAAAATATTCTTATTTTAAAGCACATTCACCATTGAGAAGGCCTTTTAACCAAAAATCAGCAGCTAAAACCAATAATTTTAATAAAAAAGTTTATACTGCTAAGGTTAATAATGTAACTACTGCTGGGCCAGAAGTAGTAGTTAGTACTGCTGAGGGAAAAAGGGAAAATGCTGTTAAGTCCTCAGCATGCTGGATTTGGAGACCAACAGGAAAAGTAATTGACCATATCTCCAAAGACAGTGGATCATACATGCCTAAAAGATTTGACTATGTTGATCCTCAAGGCAGACTCAAGTCAGTGATGGCTTGGGTCCCCAAGAGAAACTAATTCTCTTATTTTGAGTGCAGGGTAATCCACAATATGCTTTACAGGATCAAGGGATTTTTGATAGTGGATGCTCTAGGCATATGACTGGGAACAAGTCCTACCTTACAGATTATCAAGACATTGATGGTGGATTTGTTGCATTTGCAGGAAGTCCTAAAGGAGGTAAAATTACTGGAAAAGGTAAAATTAGGACTGGGAAATTAGACTTTGAAGATGTATACTTTGTAAAGGAACTTAAGTTTAATCTTTTCTCTGTCTCACAAATGTGTGACAAGAAAAACAGTGTTCTTTTCACTGAGACTGAATGTCTTGTTCTATCTCCTGACTTTAAGCTACTTGATGAAAGTCAAGTCTTGCTTAAAGTTCCCAGACAGAACAACATGTACAGTTTTGATCTAAAGAATGTTGTTCCTTCAGGAGGTTTGACTTGTTTAATTGCAAAGGCTACAATAGATGAGTCTAATTTATGGCATAGGAGGCTTGGTCATATAAACTTTAAAACTATGAACAAACTTGTGAGGGGAAACCTTGTTAGAGGCTTACCTTCAAAGATTTTTGAAAATGACCATTCTTGTGTTGCTTGTCAGAAGGGAAAGCAACACAAAGCCTCTTGTAAGACCAAGCTTGTGAGCTCTATCAGCCATCCCTTACAAATGTTGCATATGGACTTATTTGGGCCAACATTTGTAAGGAGTATCAATCATAAGATATATTGCCTTGTTGTCACTGATGACTATAGTAGGTTTAGTTGGGTTTTCTTTTTGGCCACTAAGGATGAGACTAGTGGGATCCTTAAAACTTTTATAACTGGCATAGAAAACCAAATAAATCATAAGGTTAAAATCATCAGATGTGACAATGGAACTGAGTTTAAAAATAATGACATGAATCAGTTCTGTGGGATGAAAGGGATTAAGAGGGAGTTCAGTGTTACCAGAACTCCACAACAAAATGAAGTTGCTGAAAGAAAGAATAGGACACTAATAGAGGCAGCTAGGACTATGCTAGCAGATTCATTATTACCTACTACATTTTGGGCTGAAGCAGTTAGTACTGCTTGTTATGTTCATAATAGGGTTCTAGTAACCAAGCCTCACAACAAGACACCTTATGAACTATTACATGGTAGACCACCTAGTATAAGTTTTATGAGACCTTTTGGATGTCCTGTAACTATTCTTAATACCTTAGATCCCCTAGGCAAATTTGATGAGAAGGCTGATGAGGGGTTCTTTGTTGGATACTCTATAAATAGCAAGGCTTTTAGAATATTTAACACTAGAACTAGGAAAGTAGAGGAGAATCTGCACATAAACTTTCTTGAAAACAAACCCAATGTTGCAGGGAGTGGACCAGATTGGCTCTTTGATATTGATTCACTGACAAAATCTATGAATTATGAGCCAGTTACTGCAGGAAATCAAACTAATGATGATGCAGGTATAGAGACAAATGTTAATGCAGGGCAAGCTAGACAGAAGAAAGCATCTGATCATGAATACATACTGCTACCACTCATGCTTTCAAATTCTCCACTCTCTTCAAGTTCTAAGAGCACAGATGATAAGGATACTGATGAGGTACCAGACAAAGGAGATAATGATGAAAGTCAAAGTAATGGTCAAGAAAAGGAAGGAGGAGCTTCAAATAAAGAAGATGACCAGCATGTGCAAGATTTCAGAGCTGAATTGAATAATTTGCTTATTCAACAGAAAGAAGGTTATGCTAACAGCACTAACAGAGATAGTACTGCTAGTCCATCTGTTAGTACTGCTGGGCTAAGTATTAATACTGCCAGTGAAAATATTAATATTGGTAGTCCAAATATTAATACTGCTAGTCCTATTCCTAATGATTCAAGTATGCAATCTTTGGAAAACACTGGCATATTTGATGATGCCTATGATGATAGAGAAGTTGGTGTAGAGGCTGACCTTAACAACTTGGAAACCACCATGAATGTCAGTCCTATTCCCACAACTAGAATTCACAAGGATCATCCTAAAGACCAGATCATTGGAGACATAAATTTAGCTACTCAAACAAGGAGGATGATCAAGATTTCTAAAGAACATGCTATGGTCAGTTACATCAAAAAGCAGAGGAGAACAAATCACAAAGATTATCAAAACTGCTTATTTTCCTATTTTCTCTCTCAAAATGAACCCAGAAAGGTGATTCAAGCTTGGATAGATCCAAGCTGGATAGAAGCAATGCAAGAGGAGCTTCTGCAATTCAAACTTCAAAATGTTTAGACTCTGGTGGATCTTCCTATTGGCAAGAGGGCCATTGGAACAAAATGGGTCTTCAGAAACAAGAAAGATGATAGATGAATTGTAATTAGAAACAAGGCAAGACTAGTGGCACAAGGTTATACCCAAGAAGAAGGAATTAATTATGATTAGTTTTTTGCTCATGTTGCTAGGATAGAAGTAATCAGGTTATTTTTGGCCTATGCATCATTTATGGGATTTATTGTGTACCAAATGGATGTGAAGAGTGCCTTTTTATATGGTACTATTAAAGAGGAGGTATATGTGTGTCAACCTCCTGGTTTTGAAGATCTATAATTCCCTGACAAAGTTTATAAGGTAGAAATAGCTTTATATGGTCTACATCACGCTCCTAAAGCCTGGTATGAGACCCTGTCTACCTACTTATTGGAAAATGGATTCAAAAGAGGCACTATTGATAAGACTTTGTTCATCAAGAAAGACAAAGTGATATCTTGTTAGTACAAGTGTATGTTGATGACATCATCTTTGGGTCTACAAAGAAGTCTTTATGTCTTGAGTTTGAACGGATAATGCATAAGAGATTCCATATGAGTTCTATAGGGGAGCTCACCTTCTTCTTAGGATTGCAGGTACAATAGAAGGAGGATGGAATCTTCATCAGCCAAGACAAGTATGTGGCTGATATTCTAAAAAAGTTTGATTTTGTCACTGTGAAGACAGCAAGCACTCATATGGAACCCAACAAGGCATTGGTCAAGAATGAAGAAGCTAAAAATGTGGATGTTCACTTATACAGATCAATGATTAGATCATTGATGTACTTAACAACTTCTAGGCCTGACATAACATTTGTTGTGTGTGCTTGTGCAAGGTTCCAAGTTACTCTTAAAGTCTCACATCTTCATGCTGTGAAGAGGATCTTTAGATACTTGAAAGGTCAGCCTAAATTGGGCCTTTGGTATCCTAGAGATTCATCATTTGACTTGGAAGCCTTTTCTGACAGTGATTATGCTGGTGCTAGCCTTGACAGGAAATCCACAACAGGAGGTTGTCAATTTCTTGGAAAAAGGTTGATTTCATGGCAATGTAAAAAGCAAACTATAGTTGCCAATTCCACTACTGAAGCAGAGTATGTTGCTGCTGCTAATTGTTGTGGACAAGTGTTGTGGATCCAAAATCAAATGCTTGATTATGGGTTCAACTTCATGAACACCAAAATTCACATTGATAATGAAAGCACCATTTGTATTGTGAAGAATCCAGTGTTTCATTCTAAAACCAAGCATATTGAAATAAGGCATCATTTCATCCGAGATTCTTATGAGAAGAAGTTGATTCAAGTGATCAAGATTCACACAGACCACAATGTTGCAGAGCTTATCACAAAGGCTTTTGATGTTAGTAGGTTTAACTTTCTGATTGCTAGCATTGGACTATTTAATCTCTAAAGTATTGTTTGAGGGGAGGATAATTAAGATTAAATGAAAGGAAATGTATCATTAAGTAGAAGTGGGTGAAGGGTCAGGAAATCCCACTGAACCCTAACACACATCCACAATTGTATCACTATCTATTCTTGAACCAATCACTATTCTATCACAATCTTAACCTAAAAAGACCCACAAATGTAGGAAAGCCAAAAGGAACACTTAGATATCTCAGTCTAGTAGACCTATTCACCTTGTTGCAGATGAAACTGTCTATAAGGAGTGGGAAGACAGAATGGAAAGGGCTGCCACTACTGCTTCTAGCTTAGAAGTAGAGCAGGACAATGGTAACATCAATAGGACCCAATCTATGGGAACACTTAATGAGCCAAGTCCTTAGGGAACTAGTTCAGGTAGTGGTCCCAGGTGCCAAAATACCATATTAAGGGGTGCAGAAGCTCAAAGTAGGTTTGAGGCTGCATCTAAACAGTCCAATGATCCACCTCTCTCAAGAGTTAACACACTTTGATGTGGAGAGGACATCATGAAACTAATGGAATTGATGGAACTTTGTACAAAACTGTTAGATATTATGAGTAAAAACAGAAAGAGAGATGTGTGCATGAAAAACAGACAGAGTATTTCAGTGAAAAAAAATGAGAGATATTGTGAGTCTAAAAACAGAAAGAGAGCTTGTGAGAATTAATATTGATGATGGAAATGCTTTTTGGAAAGAAATTGGGGTTAATACTGGTGTCTTTAAGTTAATGTTGTTCAGCCTAAAAGTTAATGCTGCTAAGCTTAAGTTAATACTGTTAGGCTTAATTTCCTGCTGCCCGTATTAGTTTAAGCTGCTAGGCATACACTTACTGCTGTTAGGCATAAGTTAATGCTGCTAGGCATAACTTTATACTGCTGGGTTAGTTAATATTGTCAGGCTTAACTTAATGATGCCAGTTCAAGTTAATGTTGTTGAGGGTGATTTCATAAATACTTCGATTAAGGGTTTCAATCACTCATTCGATTGATTTTACACCTTGATATACTCTCTAATCTTAAACCCTAACTAAATTTCATCTTTAATCATCAAAACCCATCACAATGTCGACCCCAAAGTTTGCTGACACTCACAATTTAGTTGCGTTCTTGGAGAAACCCAAAGAAAGTAATGGGTTTGAGGAAATTATTGATTTTCTAAATGCAAGTTCTGTCCAATATACGTTAACAGTCAATCCAACCCTTTATACATCTTGCATTGAACAGTTCTGGGCAACAACAAAGGTAAAGAGGGTTAATGGAGAACGTCAGTTACAAGCCCTAGTTGATAAGAAGAAGGTGATCATCACAGAGACAAGTATTAGAAGTGATCTTAACTTAGAAGATGCAGGTGGTACTGATTGTTTGCCAACTGCTACTATCTTTGAAGAACTGGCGAGGATGAGGTATGAAAAACCTTCTCTGAAACTTACATTCTATAAAGCTTTCTTTTCTCCACAATGGAAGTTTTTGATTCATACCATTACGCAATGCCTTAGTGCTAAGACCACTGCATGGAACTAATTCAGTAGCATTATGGCCTCTACAATCATATGCTTGGCCACAAACTAAAAATTTAACCTGTCCAAGTATATTTTTGATGCTATGGTAAAGCACTTAGAGGGAAGGGTTAAATTTCTGATGTATCCACGATTTGTACAAGTGTTTATTAATCAACAGCTTGGTGATATGTCACATCACAAGAAGACTTATGTTAACCCCTCACACACAAAGAAAATCTTTGCTAACATGAAGAGAGAAGGAAAATATTTTCCTGGGAGAGTAACACCCTTGTTTGCAACAATGATGGTTCAAGCTAATCAAGAAGAGGGTGCAGATTCAACTACTCTTACTGATTCCCATTCCACACCTATTATCACTCAACCATCATCCTCAAAACCTCAAAAGAAAAATCAAGCAGGAAACAAAGGAAGGACAGTGCTCCTACAAAGTCTACTACTAAAGAGACTACTCCTGAGGAAAATGTAGCTACCCTTTCCTGTGATCCACCTCAAAGTGGTGAGGATAGAATGAAACTTATTGAATTGATGAATCTTTATACCCAATCACAGTCAAGAGTTCTTGCACTGGAGACTACAAAATCTAATCAAGCTTTGGAGATTGAGAGCTTGAAGAGAAGAGTACAGAGTTTGGAAAAAAGAAGGAAGTCAAGAACACCAGGGTTCAAGAGATTAAGGAAGGTTGGATAAGCTAGTAGGGTAGAATCCTCTAATGATGCCAGTTTGGGTGCTCAAGAGGATGCATCCAAACGGGGGAGGAAAATTACTGATCTTGATGCTGATGCAGAAGTGACTCTGGTAGATGAGACTCAAGAGATGAATGATGACAACCTGATGTTTGATACAGATGTGTTGGAAGAGCAGAAAAAAGATGTTGCTGAAAAGGAAGTTAGTGCTGCTGATCCAATTACTATTGCCGGTGAAGTAGTTACTACTGCTAATGTTGAAGTTACTACTGTCAATGCTCTAACAACAACTATTGATGAGTTAACTCTAGCTTAGACTCTGATAGAAATCAAAGTAGCTAAACCCAAAGCTGTTACATCTTCTGCTACAACAACTACAACTACAAGACCTAAGGCTAGAGGGGTTGTAGTTCAAAAGCCAAGTGAATTCAAAACAACATCATCATCTTTACAAGCATCACAACTTCCATTGGCTAAAGATAAAGGCAAAGGAATAATGGTGGAGCCTGAAGTGCCATTAAAGAAGAAAGATCAAGTTGCTCTTGATGAAGAAATGGCTAGAAATCTTGAAGCTCAGTTGCAAGCTGAACTTATAGAAGAAGAGAGGATTGCAAGGCAAAAGGAAGAAGAAGCCAACATAGCTTTACTTGAATCATGGGATAACACACAAGCTATGATGGATGCTGACTTTCAATTGGCTTAACAAATGCAAACAGAAGAACAAGAACAGTTGAGTATTGAAGAAAAGTCAAAATTGTTTGTAGAACTCTTGGAGAAGAGAAAGAAACACTTTGCAGCATTAAGAGCTCAAGAGAAAAGGAGCAAGCCACCAACTAAGGCACAAAAGAGAAATACAATGTCTACCTATTTGAAGAACATGGCTGGATACAAACACAATCAGCTGAAGAGCAAAAGTTATGATGAGATCCAGGAAATGTTTGATAAAGAGATGAAAAGGGTAAACACTTTTGTAGATATGAATACAGAGTTGGTGAAAGGCAGTAAGACAAAAGCAGAAGGTAGTTCTAAAAGAGCAGGTGATGAATTAGAACAGGAAAAGGCTAAGAAGCAAAAGGGTGATGATGATCAAGAGGAGGCAGAGATGAAAAGGCATATTGAGATAGTTAAAGATGATGAGGTAGCAATTGATGCTATACCTCTAGCTACTAAGCCTCTAGTGATTGTTGACTACAAGATTGATAAAGATGGAAGGATGGGATACTTTAAATTGATAAGGGCTGATGGAAGCTCAAAAAGGTATTCATCAATGATAAAGATGCTTCAGGGTATTGATAGAGAAGACTTGGAGACCCTCTGGAAGTTGGTTAAAGCTAAACATGAGAATACAAGGCCAGAGGAGGATTATGAAAGAGTGTTGTGGGGTGATTTGAAAGTAATGTTTGAACCTGACATAAAGAGTGAAGTATGGAGAAGTCTACAAGGGTACAAAGTGACTGTTTGGAAGCTGTTTGATAACTGTGGAGTGCACTTTGTAAGGTTTAGAAATCTACATGTCTTTATGTTAGTTGAGAAGAGATATCCCCTCACACCAATAACAATCACAAATATGCTCAACAAGAAACTTCAAGCTGATCATTGGAATGAGATGTGCTATCAACTACTCAAGCTCATGACAAAGCAGGAAAAGGGTCAATGAAGTGTTTGAATGCATCCTCCTGGTGATGGTGAAGACTTTTAATGAAACTTGAAGATTCAGAAGATGAACATCAAGTTTAGGGGAGGATTGTTGGGTTTAAAAGACTTCAAGATGATTCTTAGAGTTACTACTGCTCAGGTATATATTAGTGCTGTCAAGCATAACTTAGTGCTGCTGGTAATACTAATGAAAATTATGCTAAGTAGTTAGTACTGGTAGTATAAAGTTACTACTGCTAGTTACTACTGTTAGTATATATTAGTACTGTTAGTACAAAAGTTAGTACTACTAGTATATGTCAGTACTGCTAGAATAAAGTTACAACTTCTAGCATAAAGTTAGTACTGCTAGTGTAACTTAGTACTGCTGATGAAGAATGAAGAAAATATTCTAAGTACTTACTACTGCTTGTGCTCAGTTAGTGCTGCTAGTTCAAAAGTTAATGCTGATGGTTTAAACTGCTGAAAGATTACAACTGCTTGGAAAAGTTTCTACTGTCAAATGGATAAAGACAAGAGAAAGGATTGGAGAACAAGAATACTTACGAAGATAAGTATTGAGTTATTTTTGTAAAAGATATGTATAAGTTATTTGTTTAAAAGATCATGATAACTTAGGAAAGTATTGTAAGCCTTGTAGGACTCCTTGGTGTATAAAAGGAGGTCCTAGGGTATAGAAATTAACGTACCATAAATGATTCATTGTCATAGCTTCAAGGTTGTAAACACTAACACTGTCAAAGAGTGTTTGTATTAATATATTGAAGCTTATTTTTTTGGTTGTATTTCTATGTCTCAAACATACTTTTTCTTTATTCTTGTTAGTGGTATAAACTAGATTCTGCATAGTTTATATCATACACTCAAAGTTTCAGTCTTAGTACCTTTGGATTTATCCAAGGATACTAAACCTTACATCAAGCTAAAGAGTTTAAGATATGTTCATTGGGATCAACAAGTGGTATCAGAGCTTGTTGTGAAGCTTTGAATAAGAAGAAACAAACAATATATACAAGATCTATTTCTCAGTAATAAGATGGAGGCAGGAACTACTTCTACAACTCTGACTGTAAGACTTCCTATCCTTAACCAAGGGGAATATGATCTCGTTAATGAGGATAGAATAATACTTTCTCATGACTGATTACTCCCTCTGGGAAGTAATTATGAATGGTAACAAAGTGTTGAAGAGAACCGTTGGAGAAGTTAAGCAGGAATATGAACCCACTTCTGCAGAAGAAAAGCATGACAGGAGGAGTGAGATGAAAGCTAGAGGAACTCTGTTGATGGCACTCCCAAATAAGGATCAACTGAAGTTCCATTCATATAAAGATTTAAAACTGCTCATAGAAAGACATAGAGAGAGTTTGAGGAAACAAGGTCTCTAAAGAAAAAGTCAGAGAACTCTACTCAAGCAACAATATGAGAACTTTCCAGGATCAAGTTCAGAAACAATAGATGAAACTTTTGATAGGTTGCAAAAACTTATTAGTCAGTTGGAGATTCAAGGTGAAGTTATTACACAAGAGGACATGAACTTAAAACTATTAAGAAGTCTTCCATCTAAATGGAAGACTCATGCTTTGATCTAGAGGAACAAAGAGGAAATAGAAACCATCAGTTTAGATGACTTGTATAACAACTTAAAGATATATGAACCTGAACTTACAGGATCAACAAACACAAGCCAAAATTCACAAAAATGTGGCCTTTGTGTCTCCACATAGCACTAACCGGCAACAACAACAGCAGCATAAATGAAGCAGATAACACTACTTATGGAGTTAGTGTTGCTCATACTCAAAGTAATCCTACATCTAGAGATAACCTTAGTGATGATGTGATCTGTGCTTTCCTACCTAGTCAGCCCAACTCTCCTTAACTTGCACGGGAGGATCTTGAACAAATTGATCTTGATGACCTAGAAGAAATGGATTTACAATGGGAAATGGCCATACTGACAATTAGAGCTAGGAGATTCATCAAGAGGACAGGCAGGAAGTTAGGTGTAAATGGTCAAAGAGTTAGATTTGAAATGGTCTTAAAGTGAGTGCTATATTGTCAATAAAAATGGTCAACTTTGCAAGTGAATGTAAGCTCATAGAAATCAGGAAAACAGAGGAAAGAGAATAGTGAAGACTTTTTTTTTTTATGATCAGTGGAAACTCACATAAAATTGCCTTGGTTGCTCAAGATGGAATTGGAGGGTATTATGGTGACTACCAAAGCTGAAGAGAGATCCTAGCAAACTATGCATTTAGGCACATACATCTTTAGGGTAGTTCTTCCAGCACACTTACAACTACATCTCTCACCCTCTTCCCCTCCTTCTGATTAGAGGTAGATTAGATTCTTGTTCTAAATCACGTGTAAAAGCTTATGCTACTCTTAAAGAACAATATGATACTTTGTCTTTAAATTACAAAAAGCCTTAATTTAATTTAGTATCTTATAAAGCAGGTCTAGAATCAGTAGAAGCTAGACTGGCTCACTATAAGAAAAATGAGGCTGTGTTTGAAGAGAGCATTAATGTTTTAAACCTTGAAGTTAAACTAAGAGATAATACTTTAGTTGAAAACAAAAAGAAATTGGAAAAAGAATAAAAAGAGAGAGATGAGTTAAAACTAACATTAGAGAAGTTTCAAAATTCATCTAAATCTTTGAATAATTTGCTGGAAAGTCAAGTTAGTGACAAGTTTAAAACTGGACTAGGATATAATGCAGCTTCTTCTACTGCACCTTCTCCTGCAGTAGAAAGTTTTGTGAATTCATCTGAGATGTTAGAAATTAGGAGTATAATAAGTCTAAATCTGATAAGGGATATCATGCAGTTCCCCTACCTTATACATGGTACTTCATTCCCTTCAAACCTGATCTAATGTTTATAGATGAAATAGTTAAAAGTGAGAATATGGATGTTATTACTGTTGTTACACCTAATAATGTTAAGAAAGTTGAGTCAAATCATGAGTCTTCTAATGTAAAAAATAATGGTGATCCAGTAGAACCTAAAACTGTTAGGAAGAATAGCTTTAGACTTCCAATCATTGAGGATTGGAATTCTGATGATGATAGTAAGGTAGAATTTATACCTAATGTTAAGGATAAAACTGTTAGACCTAGCACTGAAAAGATAAAATTTATTAAGTCTGTTAGGGAAACAGTAGAGAAGGTAGAAATACTTAAACAAAACAAACACTACCCTAGAGGGAACCAAAGAAATTGGAACAATCTTATGTCCCAAAGACTAGAAAGTGACTTTAAAATGATTAATAAAGCTTGTTTTGTTTGTGGTAGTTTTGAGCATCTTCATTATGAGTGTGATAAAAAGGTTATAAGACCAGTGTGGAACACCTCAGGTAGGGTGAATCACAAGAACTTTACTAATAAAATGACTCACCCTCACCCTAATAGAATATTTGTTCCGCAAGCAGTATTAACCAGATCTGGCAAAATTAATACTGCTGGTGCAAGTGTTAAAACTGTTGTTAGACCAGTTAATACTGATGGCTCAAAACCAACTATGAATCATCCTAGACCAATATCAAATGCTTACAAAAAGGGATATTCACAAGTCACAAATCCATTTAACAAGTATTCAGCAAACAAAAATAGTATTTTCAATAAAAAGGTTAATATTGCCAGGGTAAAAGATACTAATGCTAGGGAAATAGAGCGTAGTAAGTAAAAACAAGGGAAAATGGGCTCAATGGCTGTTAAGGACATCTAGATGCTGGGTTTGGAAAAGCCAAAAAAAAAACTGTAGGCATCAAGAATTTTAAGAAATATTCTTACATTGATGCACGAGGCAGATCCAAGTCTATAATGGCTTAGATCCCCAAAAGAGTCTAATTCTCTTATTTTATGTGTAGGGCAACCCATGGCAGAAGGAGTACAAGGAAAAAGAAGTTATTGATAGTGGTTGCTCTAGGCACATGACTGGAAATAAATGCTATCTTACTGAATATGAAGATTATGATGGTGGTTTTGTTTCCTTTAGAGATGGTAAAGGTAGAATTTCTGGAAAATGTAAAATCAAAACAGGAACATTGGATTTTAATAATGTGTATTTTTGTAAGGAGCTTAAATATAACCTGTTTAGTGTGTCATAAATTTGTGATAAAAAGAACAATGTTCTTTTTACTGACACTGAATGTCTTGTCTTATCTTCTGACTTTAAGCTACTTGATGAAAGTCAAGTCTTGCTGAGAGTTCCAAGAAAGGATAACATTTATAGTGTTGACCTAAAGGTTTAACTTGCCTTTTTGCTTAGGCCACAATTGATGAATCTAATTTATGGCATAGGAGGCTTGGTCACATAAACTTTAAAAACATGAACAAACTTGTGAGGGGAAACCTTGTTAGAGGTTTGTCTTCAAAGATTTTTTAAAATGACCATTCTTGTATTGCTTGTCAGAAGGAAAGGCACACAAAGCTCCTCTATGGCCAAAACTTGTGAACTCAATCAGCAAACCCTTACATTGTTTACTTCATATGATCACCTATTTGGTCTACTATATGTTAGAGTTTATGAAAATATTTCTTATTGCCTAGTTGTCACTGATGACTTTAGTAAATTTTCTTGGGTAGTCTTTTTGGCCACTAAGGATGAAACTAGTGGGATATTAAAGACCTTCATAACTGAAATAGAAAATCAACTAGACTACAAAGTAAAAGTTATCAGAGGTGACAATGGAACTGAGTTCAAAAATAGTGTAATGAATCAGTTTTGTGAAATGAAGGGTATTAAGAGGGAATTTAGTGTTGCTAGGACTCCTCAACAGAATGGTGTTGCTGAGAGGAGGAATAGAACACTGATAGAGGCTGCAAGAACTATGTTAGTTGACTCTAAGTTGCCAACCACCTTTTAGGCAAAGCAGTTAATACTACTTGCTATATGCTAAATAGGGTCTTAGTCATTAAGCCTCATACCAAGACACCTTATGAACTTATTCATGGAAGAATCCCATTGATTAACTTCATGAAACGTTTTGGGTATCCTGTTACCATCTTAAATACCAGGGATCATCTAGGCAAGTTTGATGGAAAAGCTGATGAGGGATTTTTTGTTGGGTACTTTGTGGTTAGCAAGGCTATGAGAGTATTTAACAAGAGGATCAGGATAGTTGAAGAGACCTTAAACATTAGATTTCTTGAAAATGCACCTAATGTGATAGGAAATGGACCCAATTGGCTTTTTGATGTTGATTCTTTGATAATATCTATGAACTATGTGCCAATTCTTACAGGAAATCAAACTAATGGTATTGCAGGAACTAGAGATAATATTGTTGCAGGTCAAGCTAAAAAGAAGACAGAACCTGAATAAGAGTACATCCTGATACCTTTCTGCACAACTGATCCATTAATCTCTCAACGTCCTAAGGACAGTGAAGAAGATGTTGGTATGAAGCCTACAGAAGTGAATGAAAGTGGAGCTTCTGATAAAGGTGATGAGGATGAACAAGACACAATAAGTGAGTTTGAAAGGCTACTTTAACAGGAAAAGCAGACTAACATTAATAATAGTTTTAATACTGTTGGTACACCTGTTAGTGCTGTTGGACCATCTTTTACTAATGCTGATCCATCATCACCAGTTAATGCTGCTGAAGTTTCTAATGCATTTGCGGATCATCTATTTGAACAATTTTCTCCTTTTAAAAATGCATTTACTCTTTCACATGTTCCAAATGTGTTTTCAATTGATGATACTGGAATTTTTAGTAATGCTTATGATGATGAAGATGTGGGTGCAGAAGGTCACCTCAACAACTTGGAAACAACCATGAATGTCAGTCCTATTCCCACAACTAGAATTGACAAGGATCATCCTAAAGACCACATCATTGGAGACTTAAATTTCAGGCTATTCAAAACATGAGACATGACACAGGATTTCTGTCATGAACATGCTATGGTTAGTTACATTAATAAGCAGAGGAGAACAAATCACAAAGATTATCAAAACTGCTTATTTGCCTATTTTCTCTCTCTCAAAAGGAACCCAAGAAGGTGACTCAAGCTCTAGAAGATCCAAGCTGGATAAAATCAATGCAAGAGGAGCTTCTATAATTTGAACTTCAAAAGGTTTGGACACTGGTTGATCTACCTAATGGCAAGAGAGCCATTGGAACAAAATGGGTATTCATAAACAAGAAAGATGAGAGAGGAATTTTTGTATAGAAACAAGGCAAGGGATGCTTGGCACAAGGTTGCACCAAAGAAGAAGGAATGATTATGATGGAGGTTGTTGCTCCTGTTGCTAGGATAGAAGCAATCGTTTTTTTTATTTTTTTTTTCTCTTTTTTTTTTAATTTTTTTTTTTTTTCATTTTTCTTTTTTTTTTTCTTCTTTCTTTAATTCTTTTTTTTTCATTGTTTTTTTTTATTTTTTCCCACATTTTTTTTTTTTTTTTTGGGTTATTTTTTGGCCTATGCATCATTTATGGGGTTTATTGTGTACCAGATGGATGTAAAGAGTGCCTTTTTATATGTTACTATTAAAGAGGAGGTATATGTATGTTAACCTCCTGGTTTTGAAGATACATATTTCCCTGACAAAGTGTATAAGGTAGAAAAAGCTTTATATGGTCTACATCAAGCTCCTAGAGCCTGGTATGAGACCTTGTCTACTCCTTAAATTTAAAAATGGGATTTAGAAGAGGCTCCTATAGATAAGATTTGTTCTTCAAGAAGGACCAAGGTTGATTCGTATATCTTGTTAATACAAGTGTATGTTGATGACATCATCTTTGGGTCCACAAAGAAGTCTTTATGTGATGAGTTTGAAGGTTTGATACACAAGAGATTCCAGATGAGTTCTATGGGGGAACTTACTTTCTTCTTAGGATTGTAAGTATAATAGAAGGAGGATGGAATCTTCATTAGCCAAGATAAATATGTGGCTAAAATATTGAAGAAGTTTGATTTTGCCACTATGAAGACAGCAAGCACTCCAATAGAGACTAATAAGGCATTGGTTAAGGATGAAGAAGTTGAAGCTGTAGATGTTCATTTATATAGATCAATGATTGGATCATTGATGTACTTAACAGCTTCTAGGCCTGACATAATGTTTGCTATTTGTGCTTGTGCAAGGTTCCAAGTTACACCAAAGACTTCACATATTCATGCTGTGAAGAGAATTTTTAGATACTTGAAAGGTCAACCTAAATTGGGCCTTTGGTATCCTAGAGATTCACCATTTGACTTGGAAGCCTTTTCTGACAGTGATTATGCTGGTGCTCGCCTTAACAGGAAATCCACAACAGGAGGTTGTCAATTTCTTAGAAGAAGATTGATTTCATGGCAATGCAAGAAGCAGACTATACTTGCCAACTCTACTACTGAAGCAGAGTATGTTGTTGCTGCTAATTACTGTAGACAAGTGTTGTAGATCCAAAATCAAATGCTTGATTATGGGTTCAACTTCATGAACACCGAGATTTACATTGATAATGAAAGCACCATTTGTATTATGAAGAATCCAGTGTTTCACTCTAAAACCAAGCACATAGAGATTAGGAACCATTTCATTAGAGATTCTTATGAGAAGAAGTTGATTTAAGTGATCAAGATTCACACAGACCATAATGTTGTAGATCTTCTCACCAAGGCTTTTGATGTTAGCAGGTTTAACTTTCTGATTTCTAGCATTGGACTACTTAATCTCTGAAGTATTGTTTGAGGGGAGGATAATTAAGATTAGATGAAAGGGAATGTATCATTAAGCACAAGTGGGTAAAGGGTCAAGAAATCCCACTGAACCCTAACACACATCCATAACTGTATCACTATCTATTCTTGAACCAATCACTATTCTATCATAATCTTAACCTAAAAAGACCCACAAACCTAGGAAAGCCAAAAGGAACACTTAGATATCTCAGTCTAGTGGACCTATTCACCTTGTTGCAGATGAGACTGTCTATAAGGAGTAGGAAGACAGAATGGAAAAGGCTGCCACTACTGCTTCTAGCTTAGAAGCAGAGCAGGACAGTGGTGACATAAATTGGACCCAATCCATGGCAACACTTAATGAGTCTTTTCCTCAGGGATTTGATTCAGGTAGTGGTACTAGGTGCTAAGTTACCATATTGGGGGTGCAAAAGCTCAAACTAGGTTTAAGGCTGCATCTAAACAGTCCAATGATCCACCTCTCTCAAGAGTTAACACACTTGGAAGTGGGGAGGACAATATGAAACTAAATGAATTGATGGAACTTTATATAAAACTGTCAGATGTTGTGAGTAAAAACAGAAAGAGAGATATATGCATGAAAAACAGACAGAGTGTCCCAGTGAGAAAAAAATGAGAGATATTGTGAGTAAAAATAGAAAGAGAGATGTGTGTATGAAAAACAGACAGAGTGTCTCAGTGAGAAAAAGAAATGAGAGATATTGTGAGTTTAAAAACAGAAAGAGAGCTTGTGAGAATCAAAATTGAAGATGGAAATGCTTTTTGGAAAGAAATTGGGGTTAATACTGGTGTCTTTAAGTTAATGCTGCTCAGCCTAAAAGTTAATGCTGCTAAGCTTGAGTTAATACTATTAGGCTTTATTTCATGTTGCTCATATTAGTTTAAGCTGGTAGGCATACACTTACTGCTGTTAGGCATAAGTTAATGATGCTAGGCATAACTTTATACTGCTGGGTTAGTTAATACTATTAGGCTTAACTTAATGCTGCCAATTCAAGTTAATGATGTTGAGGGTGATTTCATAAATACTTCGATTAAGAGTTTCAATCACTCATTCGATCGATTTTACACCTTGATATATTCTCTAATCATAAACCCTAACTCAATTTCATCTTTAATCATCAAAACCCATCATAATGTCGACCTCAAAGTTTGCTGACACTCACAATTTGGTTGCGTTCTTGGAGAAACCTAAAGAAAGTAATGGGTTTGAGGAAATTATTGATTTTCTAAATGCAAGTTCTGTCCAATATGCGTTAACGGTCAGTCCAATCATTTATACATCTTGCATTGAACAGTTCTGGGCAACAGCAAAGGTAAAGATGGTTAATGGAGAACGTCAGTTACAAGCCATAGTTGATAAGAAGAAGGTGGTTATCACAGAGACAAGTATTAGAAGTGATCTTAACTTGGAAGATGCAGGTGGTACTGATTGTTTGCCAACTGATACTATCTTTTAAGAACTAGCGAGGATGGGGTATGAAAAACCTTCTCCAAAACTTACATTTTATAAAGCTTTCTTTTCTCTACAATGGAAGTTTTTGATTCATACCATTACGCAATGCCTTAGTGCTAAGACCACTACATGGAACGAATTCAGTAGCACTATGGCCTCTGCAATCATATGCTTGGCCACAAACCAAAATTTTAACCTGTCCAAGTATATTTTTAATGCTACGGTAAAGCACTTAGAAGGAGGGGTTAAATTTCTAATGTATCCACGATTTGTACAAGTGTTTATTAATCAACAGCTTAGTGATATGTCACATCACAAGAAGACTTATGTTAACCTCTCACACACAAAGAAAATTTTTGCCAACATGAAGAGAGAAGGAAAAGATTTTTCTAGGAGAGTAACACCCCTGTTGCAACAATGACGGTTCAAGCTAATCAAGAAGAGGGTGTAGATTTAGACATTCCTACTAATTCTCAACAGACACCCATTATTTCTCAACCATCATCATCCAAACCTCAAAAGAAGAAGTCAAAAGAGGAAAACAAAAGAGAAAGATAGTGCAATTATTTGTAAAGAAGATATGTATAAACTTATTTGTATAAAAGATTATGTTTACTTGTATAAAAGATCATAATCACTTGACGTGTTTTGTAAGCCCATTGAGGTTTTCCTTGGTGTATAAAAGGAACCCTACGGCATAAATCTAGATATTTGTTTTTCACATTAGTTTTACACATCAGTTCTTCATATTAGTATTCATAGTTTGCATAGCAATCATAGTTAGTATTCATATCTATTTTGTAATTCAAAATAGTATTCAATACTAACTATGATTGCTATGCAAACTATGAATACTAATATGAAAACTGATATGAAGAACTGATGTTGATGCTGATGCAGAAGTGACTTTGGTGGACGAGACTCAAGAGATGGATGATGACAACCTGATGTTTGATACAGGTGTGTTGGAAGAGCAGGAAATTAAGTTTGAGAAGGTGGTTGAAGAGCCTGTAGTTAGTGTTGCTGCAACTACAAAGTCAATTCCAGTTAGTGCTGCTGAAGTAGTTACTACTGCCAGTACCAATGTTGAAATTCCAGATGAATTGACTCTTGCTCAAACTTTGATTGAGATCAAAACTGCAAAACCCAAGCCCGTTACAACTGCTGCTACAACAGTTACATCTGTTAGACCAAGGGCTAAGGGAATTATATTTCATGATCAGGAAGAACAAGTATCTGCATCTACAAAAACATTTTCTTCTTCACAATCACAACTTTCACAAGTAAAAGACAAAGGCAAAGGAATAATGGTGGAGCCTGAAGTACCTTTGAAGAAGAAAGATCAAGTTGCTCTTGATGAAGAAATGGTTAGAAATCTTGAAGCTCAATTAAAACTAAACTTATTGAAGAAGAGAGGCTTGCAAGGCAAAAGGAAAAAGAAGCCAACATAACTTTGATTGAATCATGGGATAACACACAAGTTATGATGGAGGCAGACTTTGAATTAGCTCAGAGGCTAGAAGCAGAAGAACCGGGAGAAATAACCATTGAAGAAAGATCAAGATTATTTGTAGAGCTCATGAATAGAAGAAAGAAACACTTTGCAAAGCTTAGAGCTGAAGAGATAAGAAGAAAGCCACCTACCAAAGCTTAAAATAGAAATCAAATGTCCACCTATTTGAAGAATATGGCTGGATACAAACATGGTCAGTTGAAGAGCAAAAGCTATGATGAAATCCAGAAGTTGTTTGATAAGGAAATGAAAAGAGTAAATACTTTTATGGACATGAATTCAGAAGTAGTGAAATGCATTGAGACAAGAACAGAGGAAAGCTCTAAAAAAGGAGATGAACTTGAATCTGATATGTCAAAGAAGCAGAAGATAGATAAGCATGTAGAAGTTGAAAAAGATGATCAAGAGGAGGCAAAGATGAAAAGGCATATTAAGATAGTTAAAGATGATGATGTAGAAATAGATGCTATACCTCTAGCTACTAAGCCTCCAGTAATTGTTAACTACAAGATTGATAAAGATGGAAGGATAGGATACTTTAAATTGATAAGGGCTTATGGAAGCTTAAAAAGGTATTCATCAATGATAAAGATGCTTCAGGGTATTAATAGAGAAGACTTGGAGACCCTCTGGAAGTTGGTTAAAGCTAAACATGAGAATACAAGGCCAGAGGAGGATTATAAAAGAGTGTTATGGGGTGATTTGAAAGTAATGTTTGAACTTGACATAAAGAGTGAAGTATGGAGAAGTCTACAAGGGTACAAAGTGACTGTTTGGAAGCTGTTTGATAACTGTGGAGTGCACTTTGTAAGGTTTAGAAATCTACATGTCTTTATGTTGGTTGAGAAAAGATATCCCCTTACACCAATAACAATCTCAAACATGCTGAACAAGAAGCTTCAAGCTGATCATTGGAATGAGATGTGTTATCAACTACTCAAGCTCATGACAAAGCATGAAAAGGGTCAATGAAGTGTTTGAATGCATCCTCCTGGTGATGGTGAAGTCTTTTAATGAAACTTAAAGATTCAGAAGATGAACATCAAGTTTAAGGGAGGATTGTTGGGATTAAAAGACTTCAAGATGATTCTTAGAGTTACTACTGCTCAGGTATATATTAGTGTTGTCAAGCATAACTTAGTACTTCTGGTAATACTAATGAAAATTATGCTAAGTAGTTAGTATTGGTAGTATAAAAGTTACTACTGCTAGTTACTACTGTTAGTATAAAGTTACTGCTGTCAGTAGAAGTTAAGACTACTCAGAGATGAAGACTGAAAATATACTAAGTAGTTACTACTGCTAGTACAAAAGTTAGTACTGCTAGTGTATGTTAGTACTGCTAGAGTAAACTTCTAAGTAGTTAATGCTGCTTGTGCTCAGTTACAACTGCTGAATAATTACAACTGCTGGAAGGATTAATGCTGTCAGAGATGAGATCAAAGACATATCAGAGAAGGGATAAAGGTTGATTAAAGAACAAGAATACTTATGAAGATAAGTATCAATTATTTGTAAAGAAGATATGTATAAACTTATTTGTTTAAAAGATTATGTTTACTTATAGAAAAGATCATAATCACTTGACGTGTTTTGTAAGCCCACTAGGGTTTTCCTTGGTGTATAAAAGGAACCCTACGGCATAGATCTAGATATTAGTTTTTCACATTAGTTTTACACATCAGTTCTTCATATCAGTTTTCATATTAGTATTCATAGTTTGCATAGCAATCATAGTTAGTATTCATAGCTATTTTGTAATTTAAAATAGTATTTAATATATTAAAAGTTTAGTAAAGATCTTGTTTATACTATTTCATTTTTCTTCTTAGTATTGCAAACTAGATTCTGCATAGTTTGTGATATTCTCAATCTTAGTTTCTACTATAGTTGTCTTGGATCTATCTAATATAAGTAAGCTTTAACAAGCTAAGTAAGATCTGTCAAGAAGGGATCAACAGGTAAGGGAGGTGATGTAGTTCTTACTCGTTAGATTGAGAAAATAGAGTCTGTGCATGATATGAGTGGTTGTAGTATTGACCAAAAAGTGAAATACACTGCTGGTTCATTTGTGGGTAATGCTTTAACGTGGTGGAACTCTCAGATCTCACAATTATGCTGAGTTGGAGTATGATTTTGAAGAATGTTACAAAGCTTTATCGAAGAAACTTGATTAGGACCACCCAGAAGGCGGTGATTATCTATTCGATCTTACCAATCCCCTCCCTTTAGTCATGAATGGGAATCGTCAAATGGTACCGGTTGACTACTTCTTCAACAACGATCTCAAGTATCTGTAGGGAGGAATTTTGACTATGACCTATACGAATTCCATAACGAAGACAAAGGCTGCTTAGTATGATCTTCCAGGCATTGAAGACATGGCTTGAAACATTTGGAGTCCTGTTAAAGTCGCCTATGATAAACATGAACTATGGGGTATTTCACATTAGAGAGATCAACATAAGACCTTCTATGGGTATGCACAAGGCTTGGAATCTACTCATGATGTGTACTCTACCAAACGAATTATGGTAGTGACTCGGTTCGAGGTTATGTGAAAATATGGGTATCGGTATCTGAGAGAGATTGAAGTACGAAGAGTTGATAATGATCTTTACATGTTCAAGGAAGGCGACTTCTCAAGACTGCGTATCAATGACATCGAGGACATGCTGATCCTTATTGTTCAGAACAGGCTCACCAATCTCTCAGGCGATGATGTTTCCGACTTTGCTATAGCACTATGAATGTTCACCAAAAGCATGGTTATTCAAAAGAGAGTCAAAGATCTTCAACTAGGAGTAAAAAGTTACCAGAAGAAGATCAACGTCACCAAGCCTGAAACTACAAGACCCGGCCTTAGGAAAAAGGACCCATACACTCCATATCAAGATCCTCAAGGATTCATTTATGTTGACACCCTAGGGAGAAATAGGTTGATGCGCTCAGATGAACTCTACAAGTTCAGCGATGGCACATTATCAAGGCTTCAAACATCGCTGGATGACATCACAAAGAATATCTGAATGGAGTACCTGCCACAGAGAAGATGGAGTTCATTGGAAAATAAAAGAGCTAATATCATGATCAAGGCGATTGACAAGCAGCTGAAGGAAAGAAGGATGATGAAGAGCCTCGAAAAGTTTGTTGGTGGGAGACACTATGGAACTAACCTCTGACTACTTCAACGAACACATATTGTGTTCGCCATCATAAGGTCATTTTTTATATTTTATAAACTTGTGATTATGTATATATGTAGTGTAGACTTAAATATTAGGCATATATACTGTTTGAGTATGAATTTTTAAGAATTTCTTAGTAAATTCAAAAAAATTCAAATTAACATACTCAAACACCATATAATACCCTCATAATTTGAGGGGGAGCATTAAAATGTTTCAATAATCAGCTTGTTAATAATTGGACATTTTTTTTCCCTAAAACCATAAATATTTGAATTACTTGATATCTAAAATATTAAGAGATTTGACATTTTTTATAAGGGGAGAAGATGTGATTAAAATATATGACTAATGATGTGAATTTAATGACTCAACTGCAAGCTTCTCTCTTCATGTGCTAAACGTTTTTGAATATTGATGCACATCTTGAGGGGGAGCAGTACAAATGGTTTATAAGGCTGTGAATGATACCAAAAGACCGACCATGCATTTAATTATTTAGAGTTATAAGGTGGTTAGGTATAGGTATAGGTTCCCACGATCCAGACAGAACCGGAGGGATCTACCCAGGGACATTCCACTAGTTAGTGTAAAAGTCCATAGGTATGATATAAAAAAGGAGTAAAAGTGAGAATAAAGGAAGAGTGCCGACTGAGATGGAGCTAGTATTGGAACAAACCCAACAAGGTACTAGTTATGAAGTCTCGGTAAGCGATGAAGGGGTTGAAGAATTAAAAAGAAAAGTTAAGATAAAGGGTGAAAAGAAAGAAGCCCTCCTTACACTTAGGTAGAAACCGGGTCAATACATCTTTTGTCAGAATCACAAAGATGATTGCTGACATTGAAGACTGACATCATGGACCCAGTGATGCAATGCACAACCCTCCCTAGCCACTCAGAATCTCTCAAAAGATTTTTGTTTCATTTCTCACAGAGATTAAACACATTTCTATTGACTTTCTCACTCCGAGTTAGTTGCTATTGAAAAGGTGGCAGTCTGCTCCAGCCTTTGATTACTAAAACCAAATGTGCACTATCGAGTCTAGAGCCAAAAGAGATCATCCATAAATCTCACTAGGACACTTGTCAAAATTATTCTTGCTAATTCACACAATGTGAAAAACAAGAAATATGTATAAAGAGTCCTACACATTATCCTTGTGATTTTTCCAGAACATCAGAGTGATACTTAAGTTTTCACAGTGAAGACGGAAATCCTGCTTGAGCCAACATCAAACAAGCTCTTGATAGGTGACTTGTGAGATCTTATACGGATCGAACTTGTGACACTGGATATCGATTCGGTCCAGCTTATGAATTGACGAATGAATTTTAAAATGATTAAAATTGTTGGAGTGTTATAAAAACCATTTGCATCTTAACACACCGACTAATTTTCTAAATCAATTTTCAATCTTATGTCTATGGGAATCCTCACAAGGGTATCTGGACATAGGAAAGCTGAACACGAATTGACGGCTTAATCGGGAAGATAGTAACTTACCAGTTCACTCTTACCGTATTATCTGCTTTGAGACGCTCCGGTAATAAGAACGGCTAGTGCAGCTACGAAACCCTGTCAAGGAGATTCTTTGAAATTCTACCTGATCACAGGTGGTATTTATACTAAGTAATAGGGAACCGTGGTTGTTACAACCATATTCAACGAAGTGACAAAGCCACTTTCGTCCATATATGTTGTTTATCACTAACCCATTTATGTAGATTTCCTTACGATGGTAGCAGTTTCCCGATGACAAGTCGAAGCCAATACCACATGCTCATACTCGATCGACATATATATAAAGACATCATAAAATCTCAAGTACATGTTTCAAGACTTCTGCTACTCTAATACCGTACGTCTTTCTTGAAGTGACAAAGTGTTAAAGTTAAAGAATCTCAAAGAAGTTCCCGTCACTCTGACACCAAACGGCTTTCTCAAAGTGACCAAGTGTTATAGTTAAATATTTTCAAGAAAGATGTCTTATTCAAGCTTTCAAGAACAAGTATGAGCATGTTGGTCCAAAAGTCACAAGTACATAAGACGACGATAATATCTCAAGATAATGATAGGAGATTATGCTTGGTTGATGATCTCAAAGAAGCTCAAGTTCATATACAAGTCAAGCTATGTGGAACTAGCTCAAGCCTAAAGTCAATAATCAGTACAACATATCACAAGATGAAGTAAAGAAAACAACTCTGCGAGCACAAGACTGAGACAAAGATAGTGTTCTGGTTTAAGTTTTTGAATAAATGGAGATGACCTCCCTTATGGGGATTGTTAGGAATACGAATGTATCGGTCACTTCTCATTTATTATCATTTGAAGAGTCATTAAGTCATATTGAGAAAATTACTAGGCTAGTTATGATAATGCCTATGGAAAGCTAAGGTATTAAGCTATAGTCCGGCCACTATGTAAGTATTAAACCATTTTATGTTATGGGAAAGGGTGTTGGTTGTTCATTTCTTACACATAGTAAAATTACATTTTCTTTCTTACTTTCTCTCTCTAAGTTTTCATCCAACCACCTCTCTTTCTCTCTCTAAAAACTCTTCATTGAATCCATACCTTGTGTGCATTAAGAGATTCTATACGTAACTGATATGAAATAGGATCCTGAAACCCCTTTACTTGTAGGAAGAGGATTCCTAACAACCGCCAATGCAGTTATAGATTGTAGATAAGCCAAAATAGCGGTAGGAGAAGGGATCGCTAGGTTAGTGTTCGGAGTAAAAGGAATTGAACTAGGTCAATAGGAAGCACCTTACTGGACCATACTAGGAAAAAGGGAGTCATACAAACCATGACCTAGCTCAGATGGTGTGGGCGCACGAACCCCTTACTATGCTAGGAAGGAATTCTTGGACTGTCATTTGCCTAGAGAATGGGAAATAGCTAGAGATGCTTAGATCAATCCCTTTAAAGACGTCCTAGTATTTAGGAGAATGGTGGAATTCTTAGGGGCTATACCCTAAACCTTAAGAGAAACATGTGGGAATCAGAAGACTTAATAAAAAACCCCGATCAACTAGGATAAACTACCCAAAAATGGAGACGGGGCATGGCATGCCAAGATTAGGCTGATTGACCCGGATGGAGAAGAATTCACCAAAACCTTCCAATCAACCCCCACTTCTAGAAAACTTTCTGAAAGGGATGATCCAAGGGAGATCATCGACTTGGATCACTTTTATGACACATAAGGACTTGTGACTTCGAGTCTAGCTACAAGACTCGTTAATGAAGAAAAGCGCTTTTTGGGAGGAAACCCAATATTTAATTTTTCCCGCATTTAGGAGTGTCTTGTGTTTTAATTCTTTATCATTTTTTCTTTTATGTTTGAAATATTTTTGTAATCATGCTTTGTTTTGTTTTTAACATCGTCTTACTGACAATCAAAGGATTTTGCATAAAATAAGTGTAGGGAAAATTATCCGGTACTTAAGAACCAATTCAAACATATTAAATAAATTGTTTAGATTAATTCGCGTCAGTTTCAAGTCACATGATTGTATTGACTAATCTCATGTTTCATGCAGTAATTCATACTGGAAATAACTTATATAATCGCGTACAAGAAATTTTTCAAAGAAAACGAAAAGAAATTTTTCACAATCACTGGCGACGGCGTCAGGATTTATCTTGATGGCGTCGTGAGCCCAGCTACAGTGAAAACTCAAAAATTTTCAATTATTCTCAAAAAATAAAATGTGCAATATCTAAAATTTGTAATTTTCTTGTAAACATGCAGAAACCTATCATTATATCATTACTCCCATCTTATCTTTACTGCTTTCATAGAGTCAACCCTAAAGTTTCATTGTATATATATCTATCCCGCCGATTTTATGTTTGGTGTAGTTGTCTTTGTTTTTTATTAAAGGTTATATTTGATGAGAAGAAGTTTGGAAGTTCTTTGGAAGTTTCATTAGACGACTCTTGGAGGACGATTTAACCAGTTATCGCATGTTTCTTCTCCATTATTGAGCAAACCAGGGGAGTACTAGTTTTTTTACTTGTTTTCTTTTCCCTTCATTCGTTTACAAGTACTTCTAAGAACATTGGGGACAATGTTCAACTTAAGTGTAGGGGGAAATAAACCTTAAGAACTATTCCTTTAATTGCCATTTGCTTTGTCCTTAAAATGATGAGTGATATATCAAAACATAGCATAGACGGTAATTTTAACCAAAATTTAAATTTTTTTATGACACAAACCAACGAAAACCGAGTATTAATAGCATCTCATGGGTAGGAATTTATATGACTAGCACAAAAACACTCAAAATTCCACTCCAAAAAATGTAAGGTTCGCCTTTAGATCTTTAGGAATTCGGGTTTCTATTTTTGATACCCAAGATAATTTAGACCCTTAGCGTGTTCGAGTTAAGGTTCAAATGCAGTCATATGTGTCTATTACGTGGTTATGGGTGTGTACGTATGGTCTTTGTCGCCTTTTATGGAGCATTGGTATCGGTATTATATTATATGAGTGTACCGGTAGTGTATTAAATTCTAGAACTTGTTTTTGTGATGCATCCCGAGACCGCGTAATGAGAATTAGGATTCGCTAAATGATAAGAGGCACTAGGATTAACCCATGTTTTAAACATGTAATTGTTATGATGGTCACCTCGACCATATAACTATCTCACACCTTTGCCATGCACTCACTTTTAGTGCAGGATACCCCTAGTACACCCCTCTAAGCCTATCCTTTTTAACGATTCTTGTAATTTTCTAGTTAATCCGGACTATTAATGAAGAGTATTGTCATCCTTTAACCAATTGTAACACCCAAATTGCCTTATCCTAACTTGTATGTACTCGCTTTTAGTACATTATTATTTTAACCCAAGTTAATTATTTGAGTACATGGTTGCTAAGTCCTTATTCTTGTAAATACAGTTTTGGGACGATTGGGATTCATGGTAGTCTTTATCTTATGAAGAATTAGGGAAGAAATAATTTATTACTCCCAATAGAGCTCAATAAGCTCCATGTTATGTTAATCCACCTCAATTCGGGTCATTAGTTAGATTATAATTATCAAGTATGTAAAATTTCAAGTGTAGGGGTGTATCTATAAACCCCCATGATGTATTATATGTTTAAGCAATGGCATGGCAAAAGTGTACGAAAAAAAATTATATGAAAAAGAAATAAAAAAATGTGTACGGGCTGTCATTTGCTTATGTTTATGTTTATCATAGTGTCAAGAAAAGAAAAATAAAGAGATTGATGTAGAGTTTTGTAGAGTTTGTATATCTTGTCCGAGTCTTTGGCTTAGCAACTCAACCAGCGTGTATTCGTATAAATAATTAGCTAACCCTTTTACCCTAAATTCACCCGAAAGTCACTCCCCAAATGTATCTCATCCATTTTCGTTTACATTGATGTTATCTTACACCTACACATCACAACCCTTTAAAAGACCTCTTTGATAGTAATGATTAATACTTGCGCCTAGCGGTGGAGGTTTGATCCTTTACCAAGCCTATAGTAATTTATATACTATGACAGGTAATGAGTGTTAATTTTCCGTTTCCCATAGTTGTTATAATTTATTATACACCCGAGAGAAAGAGAGAATCCAAACACTTATGTGAGGTGCTAGTATATTCTTTCCGTGCTTTTATTTACGAGGTCTAGAAGGTTGTGTCGTAAACTGCTTTTAAAGAGTATGTTAAATGCCCCTAATATTGGTATTGTCTAGGTAGAAAAGCTCATTTGCTTGAGGACAAGAAAATTCCAAGTGTAGGGGTATTTGATGAGGTGTCATTTTATACACTATTTCAGGGTCATTTAACCCCCTAAATCATGCAAATATGCCTAGATTATGTGCTTAATCTTTTGTTTTTAGGTTTTCAGCACTTGGATGGCATTTGGAGGAAATACACGTGATTTAGGCTCATTTGGATAAGAAACGGACAAGACTATGACTCTACACCATTTATCTTGAAGAATCGTGTATACAAAGCGTGGAGATGGCGTCACAGGCATAAAGCGACGCCGTCGTGATCTTTCTAGTGACAGCGTCATGAATTTTACGACGGCGTCAGGACGTAACCGACTTAAACCAAATCTAGAAGATTCGACATGGTAACGGCGTCGCGACCACTACTTGATGCCGTCGCAACGCTTTTCCTATAAATACAAAACCGATTTTAGGGTTTTAAGTATGTAACTTTGTATAACTTTTGGAGACAAACCCTAATCATTCTAGCAGCTTTTAGGCCGTCTTTAGGGCCTCAAAACCCTATTGTAACTGACCTTAATCCATGTTTTAATCAAGTAAGACTGTTTATCTTTAATCATTCAGTATGTCTATCTTGTTTGATTGATTTATGTTCTTGCTTTCTTTATAACATGCTAGGCTAAACCCTCCTTTGTATTTACTTATGATTGTATGAAACTTAGATTGTAGATCCTTTTAATGTTGCTTCTTGTGATGGATGTGCGCGTTAGACTTTAGAAAACTAGCCATAAGATATTAAATTGGCGTAGACGTCTAGGGAAATGTGAGTGTGTAGAAAGGATATCATCGTTAACATTCTTCATACTACCTTACCCTTAATATGGTTGATCCCTCTTAAGATATTTCAATTGCATTTAATATACTCTTAGGGGCCTTGTAATAGTCTTTATACTACCTTACTTGTGCGTTGCTTTAACGGAATATTAAATAGACGGCGGGTTCTTATATTTCGTTCATGACTTAGGAAATACTTACACAGATCATCACAAGTGTGACAAAGCAACAGGATTAGGAGAAGCAATCTAAGGAGTAGTACATGATTAAGTAAATACATCTTTTTATCATATAGTTATCACCAGTAGATTAGATTATATTTAGTTTTAATTAGTTAAACAAACCAGCCTCTCAAACCATGATATTTACTTGCTTTTATAAAATAAAAATATAAAAAGAATCTTCTCTCAACCCCGTAGACCTTTATTAGATCTTGATTGAGCCTTCCCAACCTATTCCTCTAGAGAACGATAACAACCCCCGAGTCTTGCCTATACTACACTATAACGATTAGGTACACTGCCTATGGAGTTGTAAAACTTCTTGTTAAAGTCTTTACGAGACCCACATCATTCTTGTTTTGGTTCTTGTCGTCACACGATCGAATTCCATAAGAATTATAACAGCCGGTTGCTATTAAGGAATAGAGATAACTATTGTATCATGCAAATAAATATTATACATGGATAACAACGTATGCATGTATATGCATAAATGTCATGCACAGTAATACTTGCCAATGAAAATCCTTATAGCCGATTGACTAAGAAGGAAGAATAAAACAAATATTGTTTTAAGGTTTAATTTGATTTCGTATGATTTTAGGCCTAATCCTTTATGAAGTCGTAAGAGGTGTTTATATAGTCTCTAAACTTGTTCTCCGAGTTAGACTAGAGCACCTCCTCTTATTTGCTAGAAACGACGCTCGGACCCCTCCTTCTTTTCTTATTCGACCGGTCACAAACAACACCCCACGGGTTTGGTTTTCGTACTAACAAGTCTCTCACTTGTTAATATCTATTAATTAGTTATAACATCTAACGTTATAATTAAAGACCGTTTAATTATTTCGTGAAACATATTAATATAATTTGTAACACCCCCAAAAATATGACAACGCAGCGGAATACCACTTGGGGTGCTACTTCATAATAAACAGCGCTAGATACAAGAGAACGACCTCTAAATGTGTCGTTTGAAAAGTAATCTCGTTGATTTAATCAAAATCTGAATTTGATATAACAAAATATAAAAAAAACAAATTAAATCAACAATCAACACTCTAAATACCCAAAAAACCTTATTTACATACTAAAAAATCTACACTAAACAAATAAAACATCAAAAACCCACCCAAATAAACATCAACCATAAAAACAATTAAAATAATAATACCTACTCCAAACAAATAAATACAAATATACACTAATAATAAAAAAACAATCAAACCAAAAAACATATCTAATAACTACCTTATTAAATTTTATATTCCACCCCAACCACATAAAAACCCTACCTAATATTCCCATTTTTACAACAAACTACCACAAAAACATTACACCATACTAAAAATAAACATATTCCTACCATCATCAAATCACTACTCAAAATACTCTCAATCACTTAAACCACCACACCTAATAATAATTATATATCTCATAAAAAATAATATATAATTCTCATATCCAATACCACAATAATACCCCACAAAATAAAAATAACCAAACAACTAATATCCATCATACCTTTTCCACACTAATTTAACCACATCATACATATATTCCCCCCCCCCCCCCTCCCATACTACATACACACATCAAAAATTAAAACATCCAACAAACCACACAACTCTCACCCAACAACAACCCAACCATTCCATCCAACTCACCACACCCAAAAACCTAAAGATTGTGTGTACTATATCCTCAGTCTACATACACATCATACTCACTGTGCAGAAGAGAATGAGTACCATATCGACCTCATCTACTTCCCAAAGTGTGCTAGTATCACAATGATACTCACACTAAAAACTATGCCTCAAACCTCGAACAACATCGTTGTGTCATCCCACTCCCCTCCTTGAGAGCTATCACCCTGTACAGTTAGTTGTCCATCACACCACACATCGCACCTAATACAACATCTCTGTGTGATGAAGTGTTTGTCTCGCCTACTGTGTGTACAACTCTAACTCTTGTGAGCGTATTTCTCTGCAATATTGAGTAGTAAAATTGAGATATCACCTACAGATGCGTGTCTCTCTCCACTTCTTGTGTTACGGTGCTGTGCATCCCCTCACCCTAATGTTGTCGTCACACTGACTCCAGCGTCCCCACTCGCCCACACCAAACTCTACACTTTAAGAGCACCTAAACACACTGTGATGAGTGTCAAAGTTGATCCATGTTTCCTATGTCATGAGATAGAATCTCCTGAGTCAGGCTGTCTGTGTCAGAAATTACAGGATACTGATAGTGCCCTGAAAGATTCCCTGTTCCTCGATGCCTGTAATACTGCTCCTGTATGCAAAACCAATATAGACCTCTCACTGTCATAGACTTCCTATATAAGACACTGATATTTGTAGTAGATTTCTAAGCGAGAACTTACACTCTTATCCTATAGTGTTAAGTCCAATAAATAACTGAAATATACCCCACCCTAGTGTAAGTGTAGTGAAGTGTAGTGAGGATTACTCAAGCTATGTCACGTCCCCTCTAATCTCCACTAAGTGAATACTTCCTGTGTCAAGTGAATCTCACGATGGAACATAGACTCTAAAGATCACATACGTCCTGATACCTAGTCATACACTGTGTTTTTGAATGTACGTCATGAGCACACACTTGTGTGAATCACACCCACCACGCCATACCCAAGCTTCATGCATCAAGATCCCTCCCTCTGAATAACTACTCAGTTCTATGTGCTGGCTCTCTCTCCGCATCCATAGAATCATATTATGAGTAAACTACCTCGTGTGTGTGTCATAGTGTCTAACTAGCAGACTATATACACTAGATGATCAAATACACAGTAAAAAATATAGTGTTAACTATCGTACATCACACTCTGTGTGTAGACCCATCTATTCTAATAAGAGCGTAGCTGTTACAATCACACTATCTGTCCCTACATCTATACAACCTCACAGTGCGCCATATCACTCTATACCATACACAAACTCTACACACAGAAGTCTTCTAATATACTAAAACCAGTATGTACACACATATAGAGTAGAGGTAACTGCTCCATTGCCTCACCCCAAACTGATAGATCAGGCAACCACATACACAAGAGAAACCATGTCCCATCTATATGAGTTCATGTACAAAGATACACAAGAATATGATAGCATACCAACAGCTAATACATTGTAACAATGCTCTGTGTGACCTAACCACCTACTGCCTATACCATCGTTATAATATTGTTTTTCTACACTACCCATACAAACTCAATCTCCTTTAGATATCCTATACAAACTAATAAACATAGATATAACGTGTGCCTGTCACGTGTCTCCATGTCACTAAGACCAGAGACCCGTTGAGAGTGTTACAGCCTTCCTCGAAAATTGACAAACTCATCGATTATGTGCCAGATATGATTCTACACTCCAACTTTGTTGTACTGATGTCGTAAAATTTGCTATATTTGTACACCACACTCTGTACAGATACCTACACTACATGCCGTTCTAGACATCTCAGTGTAACTAGATGTGTATCTCCGACTAATAACACAAAACCTTCCCCCTACTGAAACCACAGTGAAGACAAATACGTGACACACTATATGAGTAACCATATAACTTACATCGCGGACATTATTGTTACATGCTCAGAGAGTAAAACCATAGATCTATCCTAACTATATAATACTATAACTATACTAGATCCCACTCTCCCCTCATCTACCACGTAGAGATCTCTATAACCCACCACAGGATCGCAGATCTCTTCATCTCCCTTGTTCGCTATCTCCTCATCCATCACAACTCCTCAATCTCTAACGACATCAGACTAGATCAATTGATCAGATGCACTCCAATAGCGACAATCTCTACATTGTGCAAGATACCCACAATTAATGTACTATTATTAATACTCGTGTGACTCAACTACCTGACCATCTACCTTCAAAACTACTACGTCGACACTGTGCACCTCGTACGAAGAACTCTTGCCTCTCGTAGCATTTATCTCACAAAACTGACACCCAAAGACACCAGACTAATACAGACATCCCAGATAAAACTTTCACTCCTAGTCTGCAAGAGAATTTGCGTCGTGTATGTGAGTCGTTGCTGTGCGCTTAGTGTGGTGAGTGTGTTGTTGACAAGCCCCCCCCCGCCCAACTCCCTATCTCCCTCGCCAACTACTCTAAGAGTGTGCTCTACATACTATCAATATAGAGCTGTCCGTACTATATCACGTCCACTCTTTTTCTAACTGATCATAGACCTCGCTACATAGTACTGTCTAACTCACATGCTCACTGTCTACTAGATGACGATAACCCTCAACCCTGAGACTACCACTAACACACCAAATAGATCACTCTCACTATCCTCTCAAACCTAAAACATAATATCCATACAAAAAAATAAGATTGTAGTGACAGGAAAAAATCAACATAAACATCCCTCTTAACACACCACCTCCACTACAGATCTACTCACTAATCTATAATGCAAACATACAACAACAAGTTAACCTCGTCTACAAAACAGACAAGAATAATCAGTATATCCTGTGACTATGATACCATAAGATCCAAATGTAGATAATCTAAACATACTAAAGAGCAGTGCTTAATAACATCGACACTATCAGTGTCAGCTCCTCATCATACTAGTCTCAACGTCCAACTCTCCACCCATGTGTAATATATGCAAACACTCACTAAATAACTTACACAGCATACTGCTCACAGATTAGTGCCGACCATCACCATAAAAAATAAAACACATACAAAATGTGTTCAAATCACCACCCACCCACCCCCCCCATCTGCCCACTCGAACTTGTTGAGACCTCTTCCTCACCCAATCAGTGTGTAGTATGAGTGTGTGCGTAACAGATAACTAGTACGTGATCATAAAACAATAGTGTGCTAATGTAAAAATAATGGCCTCTCAGCACTCCAACTCTCTCATCTAACTAGCTCCCCAATTACCCTAAGTGTCTCTCTACATCACATGTAAAACACTAGATAATCTAGTGTCATAGTGCTCTACTCGCTCACTGTATCACACTAGTGATACAATCTAGTGTGTGTGCTCACGATCACAATTAGATGCTCCACATGTTGACGACTACCGTCCTCTAGTGTAGCATATAGAGTCTCATAACTTGTCTGTATATACATTTAATGTTGAAATAGACTCGCGTCTGACTGTTAACTCCATGGAATACGACATCCGTGAGAGTTGACAATATTTCTGATGTAGATAATGTCTGCGAACACCTGTGTGATAGACATGATCCAGATCACACTCTTACGTGTACATGATAGCTTGTGCACCATCGATACGATCTTATGACAGAACGTATCTCTCTTGATCGAGTGTAACTCCGAGTTGTCATTACAGTGTCGATAGTAAGACTATGAATGATGAGAAAAGTTCATCATAGTGTGTAATTTAGTCCTTGTGTTTGTTTATCAGACCATTAAAGTGGATAGGATCTCTATGACGCAACGTTGGAAGTGTATTGTGATTCATGAAATGCTGTGTAAATTGTGATCTTGAGAATATATCATGAGATAGAGGGAGATATAAATTCTGATTGTGTAAAGACCGAACTAGGTGCTATGACCTCATGCAATGGTGAGCAACTGTACTCTTAAGGTTGAGAGTATAATGTACAGCATATACAAGAATGTGAGTTAAGAAAATGAGTGGTGACAGCTCTGTTATATGCAAGTATCCTCTTGCTTCGTCGCTGGATTTTCTGAGTGCGTGCAGCCTACAAATGAGGCCGTCTTTTTGTCTAAGCGAGAGTACTAATAGTACGTGTTGGGGCATTTAACATACTCTTTAAAAGCGTTTACGGACACACCTTCTAGACCTCGTAAATAAAAACGCGTCGGTAGATCAGACTTCTCATTACTAGCAGCTCGCATGTACTGTACATTATGTGAGAGTGTGTTGGCGCTAAGGTAAGTAACCTCTTTGTAAGTCTTAGTGTGAGTGATGTACTATTAGATAGTGTGTTATGTAGTTTGTGATAATAGATGGGAGAGAATCAGTGTTAATGAGTTTGCTACCGAGATCTGTCATTGATCTTAAGAGTACATGTGATTGAAGTGTGAGTGTATAGTCTCTGATAAGTGTTGTGTATGTTGTTAGTAGTGGAGTAATGTAAGAAGAATGTATCAAGTAACATAGCTAGGATCGCATCTGCGTTGTGGAATCCAGTATATTTGTAGTCTTTTCTCTCGAGATGCTCGTGACTAAGGGTTGTGATTAGAGAGGTTGAGTGAAGGTATGATAGGAATCATGTGAAGATGTAACTACGAGCGCTGAAGTTCGGATGTAGATTCATTACTGGTGGCGAGTGTCTGTTGTGCTGGGAGAGTGAAGACAGGTGAGTACTGTGTTTTTAGTAGTGGCGGAGATCTGTAAGTGGTAAGTATGTGCGTGAGTTCTGGTTGGTGAGGGCTAGAAGTGACAGAGTAGAGCTGACTGGACAGTTGAGAGTATCAGTGATAAAGAAGATGTGCTCTGTTAAAAGACATGATCACTGTAGAGATATCGATTGATGAACAATCTAATGATGTTTGCCCATTTATTGGTGCAGCTGATCAATGCTTCTGACATACATACGCTTTTATAAAAAATGTTGAAGTTTAATATATATTTTTAAGAAACTTACAGAAATAGTCCCTAAGGTTATCGGTTCATCGCAATGTTGACAAACAGTACCTAAGATTATCGATCCATTGCAAAATTAGTCTCGCACGTCCGCGGCGACGTGCAGGTTACGAACTTCGTTTCTACTGTATAACAAAATATAGATCACTACCTCACACCACAAAAAAAATATAAAAAAAATAAAGAACAATTTTTTGTGAGTATATGTTTCTACTATATAAGAAAAGGCAAAATCACTAGCCTCACAACACAAAAAAATATAAAAAAAAATAGTGAACAGTGTTTTATGAGTACTAGTTATAATGCCCGTGTACGTACAGGGTTTTTTCTAAAAAATTTAATTGTGTTTTTTAGCTGTTAAATAACAAATAGCTTATTTTTTTGGTTTTCTTTATAATTAAAGTTTTTGATTATGTTTGACGTACGTGGTAAAAAATCATATATATTTTTTGCATAGATTTGTCATAGTTTTAATCTTATGTTGGATTATTAATGGTTGGCTTACGTGGCACAGAATTTTGACATATAAATTGTGTAATGACCCGATTGTTGATGCATGAAACACAACTCCACCTTTTTATGAATGCATACGTACCACATTCAGGGGCGGAGCCACTTTGAGTAATGGGTATTTTTAATATTAACATTAATTATATATGTTGAATTAATGTATTGGTGCATTTAATAATTGTAAACAAAACTTTAAAGTTTATAATGCTTAAAATTAAGTTTTAATTGTGCAGTAAAAGTATTGTACAATATGCTTTCTATATTGATCTACTTAAAATTTTGAGGCATTAAATGAAGAAAGAGAGTTCTAGTTGCTTTATATACGCACGGGATTTTATCTAAAATTTTTAATAATGTTTTTTAGCTGTTATATAACAAATAGCTTTTTTCTTTTCTTTATAATTAAAGTTTTTAATTATGTTTGACGTAGGTGGTAAACAATCATACAATATATAATTTTTGCATAGACTTGTCATAGTTTTAATATTAATGGTGGACTTACGTGGCACAGAATTATTGTGTAATGACCCGATTGTTGATGCATGAAACACAACTCCACCTTTTTATGAATGCATACGTACCACATTTAAAAGGTACATTTACTAATAAAGAATGAAGGAGTGTAAGCACTTGTTTTTTGTTTAAAATAATATATAAGTTTCTCTCCTACATCTTCAATAAACTCATCAATTAAGATAAGCTAAAACTGATATGTTTATTCTAATTGTCATGCATCTACTCTATGTTTTACTTAGTGGCTTTGAATCAATGTTCCAACTATCACGATCATTCCACACGATCCTTAACTAATTAAAAACTATAAAGTGATAGAAACCAATAGGTTATTTCTCATTTTTGCGCTATGTTAAATACTAAAATCATGACCAAATGGTTGTGAAAAGAAGTCTTAATCTTGATGGCCACAATTTCTTCACCGGATTTACTGAGTAAATGTGCGATGTGTAGCACGTATTCTAATTGTTCTCTTATTGTTTAAAGTTGACTTAAGTATATATTTAGATGTTTAGTTTTGGCGTCTAAAACTTATGTTTAGTTTAAAGTTTGGGTCGGGCCAGAAACAAGTTAGCCAAACAGCCTGTGATAGAAACGGTTGTGATTGGCAGTTAATGTTCTGACCATTGCAACGGTCAGATTAAGGGTCATGTCGATTAGTTTGTATATATTGGTCTTAGAGTCGTTGTAAACAACATACATTCCATTAATCCAATTCTACAGTGTTTACAACAATTGTTCTTATTGTTATCTGTTTGTTCCTGTTAACTAAGATTCCCTAAACACACACTGCACTACGCACAAACAGCATGGTTTAATTACAAACTTATTCTTGAACATGATTTGGCGTATTTGCGAGACTAAGACAAATCGAATTTTACTACATGGGTATCAGAGCCAATGGTTTCAAACCATGAGGAGAAAACAAAACGAAATAACTTCGGGACGATTTCGCGATAGTATTCCTTGAAGGAACGGAAAACTCTCGCTGAAATTTGTACCCAAGAGCAATCGGATGAAAGAGACAATTATCCGACGAAAGGCAAGATCATTGTTGAAAGAGGAAATTGAGGAGTTGAGCGTTTAATACTTCAAAAGTTGTGCTGCGGCTTTTTAAGCGTTATTTGAACACAAAAAACGCAAAAGAAAAGGAAAAGAGGGCAAGGTGTTTTTATTTGCAAGGGAAAAAAAGGGGTCACGTTTTATGGAATGTACCTGACCAGGAGTGCAAAACACAAGGGCGGAGACATCAAAGCGCAACGGTGATGAAGATCTGAAGTATCCCGAGATAGTAGATGTATAAAACGATATTACATGGTGGAAAGGCTCGGACGACAGGGAATATTGGAAACAGGATTTTGGTATTATGTTGGTTTACGTCATAAGAATCATAATGTCACCAGTGAAAATCGTTATTTAAAACGATTTTGTAAGTATGGTTATCCAAGTTGTAGAGGTTGAAGATGGTGGAAAGGTAACTTAGTCTTCTCATATGGCGTTGGAGAAGCAACTGTTGAAACAAGGAATGGAACAATGGTAATACCAAACGTGTTTTATACACCCGAAATTACCATGAATATTTTAAGTATGGAACAATTGGTGAATCAAGGATACATGGCTACTTATGAACGCGATAGATGCATCATAAGGTACATGTTTGATGAAAAAGAAGGCACGGTGGATATGGAAGAAGATGCCGAAAAGGATTGCGAAGATTCATCAAGGATGGTTGAAAGACATAACAAGTTCGTAGAAGATTACTTTGAATCAATTGATCCAAAAATTGATCCAAAAGAAGAGCATTCATTGATCAAAGGGATGGAAGATCTCAAGATTAAAAAGGAGGATTTTTATGACTACATCGATGATCAATACTTAAGCATGAACGGAACGTTATACGCCATGAAGGTAAACACTTTCCCTAGATTTGTATCTTTCTTGGATTTGATTAAGATAAATAAATTGGTATTCGAAAACTGGGAAATGTTGGGAAAGAAATTCATGGAGATGCTAGAATGGTTCTATTTAGGATTTTTAGGACAAGATGTGTTGGGTGAATTACCACCGGTTATTGGGGTAATTAAAGTTGATTTGTTGGGATTATACAAGTTTGTGGATAACTTGGGAGGCTATATGAATGTTGAGTTTAACAACCAATGGAGCGAGATAGCAATACTGCTAGGATTGACACAAGAAGATAGAGATGCGATCAAGGAGTATTACAAAGAGTACATTGGAATGGTGAAGGTATATTACGAGGAAGCGAAAAGGTCAAGGCAGGTAAGGCCGGGAATTGTGGTCGGGTTAGAAGCACCACAGGCTTTTGCAAGGACAAGCGCTGAAGTAGAAGGATCACCGAATGGGACTCAAGATGGGATCGCTAAAGATGATGTCAAGACTGAAGAGAGCAATGCAGATTGGGCAACAAACAACAACACATCAAGCGATGACAGTTTTGAAGTCATCACTTAAAGAAAGGAACCAAGAACCACAGAAGCCTTTAACATTCAAGAATTAGGAGGGAGATGTAGCACGTATTCTAATGTCTTTAATGTTAAAGTTACTTAGTATATATTTATGTATTTAGTTTGGGTCAAAACTATGTTTAGTTTAAAGTTTGGGTCGGGCCAGAAAAGAAGAAAGAGGAGAAACAAGGTTAGCCAAAACGCTATGTGATTGGAGTTGAAACGGTTGTGATTGGCAGTTAATGTTCTGACCATTGCAACGGTCAGATTAAGGGTCATGTCGATTAGTTTGTATATATTGGTCTTAGAGTCGTTGTAAACAACATACATTCCATTAATCCAATTTTACAGTGTTTACAACAATTGTTCGCAAGGTGTTTTATTTGCAAGAAAAGGGGTCACGTTTTATGGAAATGCCCTGACAAGAAGAGCAAACACAAGGGCGAGACATCAAAGGCAGTGGTTGATAAAGAACTGAAGTATCCCGAGATAGTACATGTAAAAACCGATTACATGGTGGAAGGCTCGGACGAAGGGAATTGGAACAAGATTTGGTACGTTGGTAGTGCGTACAAGAATCACATGTCACCGGTCAAGTCGTTATTTAAACGATTAAAGCATGGTTTCAAGATGTTAGACATGGAAGAAGATGAAAGAAAATTCATTTTCTCATACGGCGTTGGAGAAGCGACTGTTGAAACCAAGGAAGGTACGTTGGTGATACCAAACGTATTCTATACACCCGAAATCACGATGAACGTTCTAAGCATGGAACGTTTGGAGAATCAAGGCTACATGGTTACTCACGAACACAATAGATGCGTCGTGAGATATATGTTTGATAAGGAAAAGGGTGCGGTTGATATGGAAGAGGAGACGGAATTGGATTATGGAAAATCATCAAGCATGGTTGAAAGGCATAACAAGTTCTTAGAAGATTACTTTGAATCAATTGATCCAAAAATTGATCAAAAAGAAGAGCGTTCATTGATCAAAGGGATGGAAGATCTCAAGATTGAAAAGAAGGATTATTATGACTACGTCGATGATCAATACTTAAGCATGAACGGGACATTATACGCTATGAAGGTAAACACTTTCCCTAGATTTATATCGTTCTTAGATTTGATTAAGATAAATAAATTGGTATACGAAAATTGGGAAGTGTTGGAAAAGAAATTCATGGAGATGCTAGAATGGTTCTATTTAGGATTTTTAGGACAAGATGTGTTGGGTGAATTACCACCGGTTATTGGGGTAATTAAAGTTGATTTGTTGGGATTATACAAGTTTGTGGATAACTTAGGAGGCTATATGAATATTGAGTTTAACAACCAATGGAGCGAGATAGCAATACTGCTAGGATTGACACAAGAAGATAGAGATGCGATCAAGGAGTATTACAAAGAGTACATTGGAATGGTGAAGGTATATTACGAGGAAGCGAAAAGGTCAAGGCAGGTAAGGCCAGGAATTGTGGTCAGGTTAGAAGCACCATAGGCTTTTGCAAGGACAAGCGCTGAAGTAGAAGGATCACCGAATGGGACTCAAGATGGGATCGCTAAAGATGATGTCAAGACTGAAGAGAGCAATGCAGAATGGACAACAAACAACAACACATCAAGCGATGACAGTTTTGAAGTCATCACTTAAAGAAAGGAACCAAGAATCACAGAAGCCTTTAACATTCAAGAATTAGGAGGGAGATGTAGCAAGTATTCTAATGTCTTTAATGTTAAAGTTACTTAGTATATACTTATGTATTTTAGTTTGGGTCAAACTGTGTTTAGTATTGTGTTTGGGTCGGGTCAGAAATAAACAAGCCAAACAGCCCGTTGTTATAACGGTTGTTTATGGCAGTTAGGGTTAAAACCGTTACAACGGTTGGTTTAGAGAGTCATGTCGATTAGTATGTATATATATCTTAGAGTCGTTGTAAACACGATCAATCCTATCAATCCAATTTAACAGTGTTGCAACATATTGTTATTGTCATTGTTTGTTCCTGTTAAACTAGAAACCAAACACCCCTGCACACGCAAACCAGTATGGTTAATTACAAACATATTCTTGAACATGATTGGCGATTTGCGAGACAAGACAAATCGAATTTACTACACGATGGATGTTTAGCGAACAACATGTTGCTTGTGCAACCACAACTGCAACATCGATGACAGGATTGTATTTAAAAATCTATACTTTTGACATTCATATATGAAACAATACTATATATATAGTCTTATATAGTCGTATTGTTTAACGTTGCTTACTAATAGATGTTTATTAGTATATGCTTCAAGTTAACGTTGCCCACTAATATATTTGTTATGTGCTGTTTTCCATTGTAGTATATGCTTCAAGTTAATGTTGCCTACAAATAGCACATAACAAATAACAAAAGCTAACTGGAAATTACAATGGAAATTCGTGTAGACCCCGAAAGGAGTTGTTTGTCAGGTCTCCGCCACTCGTCTTCATGCCGGTTCTCGTTAAATAGACAAAGACTCATAACAGTTCTAATTCTAACCGTTAACACAACCATATTTTAGTTTTTTTAATCAATTTCCCCATGAGTTTTTGTGTCACGATTTCCAGCTCTACAAACGCCCCACTCTATTGTATTTGTGGGATATCTAAACTCCTTCCCAAGTACTTCGTGAAAGATGTTAATTCGATGGCCCATGTGGTTTTTAATCTGACTCAAACAACCCCTCAATTGAGTGATCACATGTCTGCGTGATTACTATCCAAACACCACCTTTTCATGCTAAAGTTCTCTCAATAGAAAGGTGTACCTTCCTGCCTTTCTTGAGCTTCTAACATCAATCAGTAAACTATAACACACTCGTTCAATTAAATTGAAGCACACCCCTTTGAACCATGAGTTGTTCTTAAAATAATCACTATCTAATCCAAACACCACTAATAGGTTGCTTTGTATGTTTATGCCAAAGTGAATGAATTGTTCTTAAAAATTCACTGTGAATGTATTGCTGCTGCTATGTCTGAGACATGTTTTTTTATACAATTTTTCATAAAAGATACTATTATAACCTTCTCAGCGGCTACCTTGATCTGAGACATTCTATACAGCCTATTACAAATCAGAGACTTTATTTTACCGGGGTAATCCCCTTTACCCCAAAAAATCAAAGACTTATTTTCTTATATGAAAACCTACATGGAAGCTGAAATCTTATTAGAAGGAAGAGCATCTATGAAGGGGATAACATGTTCAATTATCTTTAGCAATCGTTGTGGTTGTTTCTTTATATACATAGCTTCTGTTTTTAAGTTATGAGGGTATGAATAACTGAATTTAGTCTTTGTCCTGATGTACAGATTTGAAATTATAGGTGTGAACAGAAATAAGTAATAACTTTTGTCAATCTCAATTGCGTATGGTTCTTAACAAAAATTTCCTCGAGAAAGGCCTTTTATCCTCCAAAATTCAAAAAACTAAGGTGGCAAACCTCGTTGCCTTCTCTCCAACAAATTATATTTTTATGAAACTAAGGATGAAAAAAAAAAGTTTTTTAGATCACTGCATTTCATGTTCTCATAGTTTGTTTAATTCCAAATCTGATATGACCTCTTGAATTTAAAATGTATGGCTCCTCTTTGTTCTTGCAGATTCTGTACACAAACAGATAGTGGCTTGTGAACTATTCAAGGCAGCTTATGTTTATTATCAGAACATCAGTTCATGTTTACTTTTCATTCTGCCAAGGTCGCAAACCGAAACCCATTCACAAGTGAAAGAATCAAAATTGAGCCAATAATAAGATATGTGAAAAGACCAAATACGAAAATCAAAAGAGAAAAATCTTAATATGAAATTTAGAAAGTATAAGGAAGGCACTATTCCTGCAAGCAACCATAACGGTCTCTACATAAACATGTTAAAAAGTAGAGCTACAATTTTTGGAACTTTAACAATGAAAAAGATACTTACATTATATTTCCTTCAATTGGTTTCAGAATGTTCAACTATCTCAGTCTTTGACAACCTCTTTAGACCATATATCTTCAAAAGTCAATCTAATTGCTACCACCATAAACACAACTTCAAAAGCTTCATACCGAAACTACTTTACATACCGAAACTACTTTACTAGATAAAAGATATAAACAGTAAAATGCATAGTGATTTGATTAAAAAAAATACCACTAAACATATCCTCTTATTCTTGAAGGTTCTTCTCACTTCATCCACACTCACAAAACAAAAAAACACATTGAGATAAAAACACACACAAACTGTATGTCGTTCTCTCTCTCTCTAAGATTAAATGGTTTTAGGCATTTTGTGTAGAATTCAGATGGCACAACTCCTCTCTTATTCACTGATATGAAAGTAAAATCATTACTTTTATATATGGAAAAGATGTTACAGAGAAGTACCCTCTTTACTATGATAACATGAGGCCTATATATAGCCTTTACAATGTAACTGTTTTACAAGAAAATAGAAGCACAATACTACCAACTAAGTACTCCTAAAGAACGGGTATCACAACTGACCCACTCTTCCCATGAGTCCATAGACTTCGGTCAAACTAAATACCAATTCCTAACTATTAACTATTAACTATACAAAACAATAGACCTATTAAACCAAAGCTAATGCCTCCATGCATACGTGAACCATGCACATAAACGATTAAGCCAACATTCACCCCCTTAATCGTTTATTCGCGCAACTCATTCATAGCAGCGAGCAAGACATTTTCCGGACACCCGACTTTCACCTCGTCACGTCCAAAGTCTTCTTTAGCTCAACCCCTTTTGATTCTTCACAACACCCGTAACATCTACCATGGCATCACGTTGGGCACGTTCACAACCATCTCGACCCCTCACGGACCCACGGCCTCTTCCCCGGCCACGCCCAAAGTCATCTCGGTTCGAACTACCAACGCCATAATGTTAACCAGCACCCGACTATTGTTTGTCACCACACAGAACCCGTTTGATCATAACACTTCTGTGACACGAGAGCATTATACCACCGATCAAGAAAACAAAGCCACCCGCTTCTACCGTTTTCTTTCACCCGCCAAACGAACCGAATCAAAGCTACCTGCTTTTCCCGACTCTTCCCGTCCGTTTATCCCGCGACCCGGTTAATCTCCCCATTTTCTCGGTAACCTACAACCTGCCGTCGGATTTGATCATAACTAACAGCTACGGACCGCCTATGTTCATCACCGGTCACCCCCGTCGTCTCGAACGGTACTCCCCGTCTCCTCCACGACAATGGATGTCCCGAAACACCTTATCGCCTCCGTCTTCTGCTGTAAAACATTCCCAACCCTTTTTCCGATCAGACCTGTTCCAAGAGCTCTATTCACCCGATCAAGAAAACGAGCTACCGCTTTTACCGTTTTCTTTAACCTGCTAAACGAACAAAATCCAAAGCCACCTGCTTTGACGGATCCTTCACGTTCGTTTTTCACGCACCTCCGTCGGTTAGACTCTTATCACGAACAAATGACCAAAGGTTGCATACACAGCTTCCACGCACAAGAAGCTGATCAACACAAAAACAACCCAACGCCCCTTAAAGATGAAACCCGGTTCCTTGCTGTGCGTCCACCCCGCAGCGAAGGGCTACACCCTCTCTTGAAACCGACTCTCAAACCCGCCTTTAATCGAACGCAGCTCTGATACCAAATGTAGAATTCAGATGGCATAACTCCCCTCTTATTCACTGATATGAAAGTAAAATCATTACTTTTATATATGGAAAAGATGTTACAGAGAAGTACCCTCTTTACTATGATAACATGAGGCCTATATATAGCCTTTACAATGTAACTGTTTTACAAGAAAATAGAAACACAATACTACCAACTAAGTACTCCTAAAGAACCGGTATCACAACTGACCCACTCTTCCCATGAGTCCATAGACTTCGGTCAAACTAAATACCAATTCCTAACTATTAACTATTAACTATACAAAACTATAGACCTATTAAACCAAAGCTAATGCCTCCATGCATACGTGAACCATGCACATAAACGATTAAGCCAACATTTTGTGATTTCTAAAAGTGTTTAGTTAACTTTATTTGTTAATTATTTTAGGGTTAACTGAATTGTGTTAGGATTATTTTGGTTTCTAAAAAGGATTACGTCACTTTCTTTATAATTAAAATTGTTATTGAAACTGTTGTGTGGTTTTCATTTGAGTATGTGGTTTTTAAGGTCTGGTTTTTTAGACTTTGGTTAAAGCGTGTATTTTTTTTCACTGATTGATGTGGATTTGGATGGCGGGGCAACCAGTCGGGTTTGTAGCCATGGTAGGTGTATTAATGCACTTTTAGATTTGTGCGGTTCGTTGGCGGGGCAGCACCACGAGAGTGGTGTTTGTAGCCAAAGTAGGTTGGATACCCTTTGTTGATGCTTTGTTAATGCTTGGTTAGCACTGTATGATTATACAATGTTTTCTTACTGGATGTATCCAATGTGGACGATGAATACACTATCGCGTTTGCGGTTGATGGATCGCGGTCAGTGAAATCGACCTGTATCTTGGCGGAGCAGCACGTCGTCGTGTTTGCAGCCATGGTGGGTCGCATACCCTTTTCTCCTCGTCCCGCATTGGCAAATCTAAGCCCAACGATTTTGGTCGACGCGTTATGCGTCTGCTGACGATTGGTTTGTTTGTGTTTCGCTCACGCTTGGTTGCATTTGGTTACGGTTGGTATGGTTATCCCGTGGCATCTTATTATGACGGTGTTATTGCATTTGTCTGTTTGTTATTGATGATGATGAGGGAAAGTAACTTGTACCTTGGCAGGGCAGCACCGTAAACATGGTCGTTTCAGCCATGGCGGGTTAGATACCCTTTGTTGATGCAGCAGAGGTGAGTGAGATATGAGAGTATGTGTTTGTCGTGGGTGGGATATTAGGTTTTACTGACATTCTATTGTTCATTGTCTCACAAAACACTATAGCATGTATTTTTTATTCTTTTTTGGTGCTACGCAAATGTGCCCCCTTGCATTTGCTGTTACTTGTTTTCATGACGCTACGTTGCATTGGCTGATGTTACAGTATGTATATATTGCTTAATTTTTTATATTTTTTTTTGCGGGTGGGGGGGGGGAGGGTAGTGGATTTGTAGCCATGGCAGAGCAAATTGTTACACTTGCTGCCGTGGACTGCATTTACACCACGATTATAATGCGCTTGGATTATGCTTTGTTTACAGACTCGATTTGATGATGTTGTCTTTTTATTAAGGGGTGGGTGAGGTCTGGCTCGGAACCAGGTATTTGTTTATGGTGTGTGTTTCTGAATGTCAAGGTAGAAAGCACCTTAGAAAAATCAGTTTGCTTAGCCGTTTTACGAGCTTATGTAATCTCTTCTTTATGTTTATCATTCTGGACGCGGTTTATTATAAGCTTTGAGGATACTATTGCGTTTGTACGTTTATTATTTTTCAAATACAACATGTTGCTTGATCGTGACGGGTGAAACCGACCCATATCTTGGCGGGGCGGCACTTCAAACGTGGTGTTTGAAGGCATGGGGGTCGGATACCCTTTTATCCCGTCCCGCACTCGCAATTCTAAGCCAAATAGTTTCACACTTGATTGAGGGGAAGGTCAGGGCTAACCAACAGATGAAACGTGTTATGAGCCTTTTATTGGGTTCTCGCAGTTGAACACAATTTGATTGAAAGCGGTCACATGTTTTCTTTTTTTGTTAAACACGCGTTTGTTGATGCTTGCGTGCGGTATCCTGTTTCTTTAGCATGCCTATTGCAGTTTCAGATGTTTAAATTTCTTGCAGCTCTTTATAGGCGATGAAGACACTGTTGCGTTTGTGGTTAATGGATGGTGGTGGGTGAAATCGTCTCGTATCTTGGCGGGGCAACACGTCGTCGTTCTTGCAGCCATGGCGGATCGCATACCCTTTTCTCCCGTCTTGCACTCGCAAATCTGAGCCCAACGTTTTTGGAAAACATACTTCAGCTTTCACCCATTGTGGCTAACCACGCCCATTACAAATGGCGTGTTTGGGATTGCTTTTTATAATTTCTTACAACATTGATTCAAAACTATCTTTAGTACTTTTCAGGCACTTTAAAATATGCAGGTTGGTACCGTTTTTAATTTTCGTCAAAATCATATTACTGTCACCTAAAATAACATTTGCGGTTTGTGATATTGATGCATCCTTAATGGTACACCATGAAGCATGTTCATCTTCCATTACAGCCGACATGCGCAAGAGATCAAAACGAGGTTAGTGTTCCTTTATTTATCATGGATTGTAGTTATTGGTGTTTGTGTTTAAGCTCAAATATTAAAAATTATTGGTTTTAGTAATTTTGGAAAAAAAAATATTGCGTTATCTATCATATATTTGCAGGTAATAGAGGGCTTTGGGGTGTCAAAAGTGATGGATTTGAATTACTTAAATTTCAAAACAATAATGTTTGATGGTTTCTGGATATGCCAAATTAACATTGTAAGTTTATTAACCTAATTGGGTTTGATGTGGCTATGGTTTAGGGTATTTTTTTATACAAATCTTTGGGTAGGCATACAACTAGGCACGTTTGTGGGGATCCAAAATCATTAGGATATTCAGTCATTAGTATCCCTCAAGGATATTTGTTTTAAAGTGTTATAGTAAATACGATACAATATTGAAGGGAAATGAGCAGTTTTACCTTAGTCCACGATAGGCTGATATGGAGCACTCGGAACCAATAGACATATAAAAGTGCTCGAAAATAAGGTGGTGTTTGTTTTTTTATAAAGAGCCTCTTAACAGCCTCTTAATCTGACTCATTCAGACACGCTCAAATAATTTGCTCATTAAGTACGTTTTTTTTTTCGTTCAGAGGCTGAAACATCTTAACCAACTAGATGTGAATGGTGTAGGATGATACAATGTTCTGTGTATATTGATTATGAAACCATACAAAGTGTCAAGTATAAATACAAGTAATACAAAAATAACCCTAAGCCCAACATGGGCCAAGCCTACAAACATAAGTATGCTAACAGATGGGGGGTCTTGATGCCTCTTAATGCCTCTTCACTCTTTACTCTTTTTTTCTTCTTTTTTTTTTTTTGTTTTTTGTTTTTCTCTCTTTATTTTATGAGATATTTTTTTACTCTTCTTTTAATATTGATATTACGTTATAGAAAATTAATTTTTCTTTTGTAAAATAAGTAATGTTCAAAATACTAAAGATGTTAATGCTTAAATAATGTTCAAAATACTATTTTTTTTGCCAGTGTAATTTGCACCTGAGTTTAATTCCTAATCCAATATGTCTTCAGCACAGCATATGGCAACACACGATACTCACCTCAACACTGGAACTGAAAGCGTCGGCTGAGCGCTTAGAGGACCAGTTAGAGTAAGTTTGTTGCCACAGTAAAAACCCAATAACCCCGAAGTAGCGACCGTTCTCGTAGTCGGAAACCCGCCAATCAGCATCCGATATAAGCATCAAGGAGTGCATATAGATGAAATAGCTGAAACATAGTCCAAAGTCCCCTGAACATACCGCAAAATCCGCTTGAGAGCAGAAGAAATGAGGCTCCGTGGATCATGCATATAAAGACAAACTGCTGCCAGCATAGTGACAGAGAAGCGTGTGACGCAATATCATAGACTAGTGAATGTGAGATACTGAAGAGAACCTGCTAAACTCCGGTATAAGGTAGGATCAACAACCGGAGTACCACCATCCCCTAACTTGGACTCAGTATCAACAACAGTCCGAGAAGAATTACAACCAACCATATGAGCACGCTCCAAAATATCCATAGCATACTTACGCTGTGACAGAAACATACCAGAAGAGTCACGCGTAACTGAAATACCCAAAAAATAATTAAGTGCACCCAAATTTGTCATTGAAAACTCGCGATGTAAAAAAGCTATAATCTGCTGTAGCAAACGATCAGATAAAGCAGTGAGAACAATGTCATCCACATAAAGTAACAAAAACGTTGTATCATCACCCTGTCTGTAAATAAATAAAGAGGAGTCACAACGACTAGGAGTAAATCCAATAGTAGTAATGTTAAGCAGCAAACCGGGGGGAGGGGTGTGAGGGGGGGGGGGGGGCTGAAACCAGGCGCGAGGTGCCTGCTTAAGACCATAGAGAGATCGCTGCAATAAACAAACATAATCCGGATGCTCAGGGTCCCGAAAACCGGGAGGCTGATGCATATAAACAGTCTCAGCTAAGTCACCAAGTAAAAAAGCATTCTTAACATCAAGCTGATGAACAGGCCAATGTCGAGAAATAGCTAAACTAAGAACAGTCCGAATAGTTCCCGGCTTAACAACCGAACTAAAAGTCTCATCAACATCACAAACCCCTCAACCTTCCGTGCTACATTGGCAACAAACGTGTCCTTATACCGACTAAGAGTGCCCACATCAAGCCAAAAAACTTAAAATGGCGAAATAACCACATACAAGCGAACAATAGTGGCACCCTCCGACCGAGGTACACTAGTCCAAGTTTATTTTTAAATAACTGCATTTACTCGCCAAACATAGCATTTCGCCAATTGGATTCATTAAACGCTTTCTTATAAAGAACGAGTAATGGGAGAGATAGATAGACAAAGTACCAGCGAACGAGGATTAGGATGATAGTCCCGACCGAGAACGTGTACCGATGGGAGAATTGACACGTTGGTGGATCATTAGTGGGAGTGGTGACGATGTTTTCATGGTACAATTTGGGGCACTATACTGAGCGTAGGTGGTGGAGGAGGTGTAGGTGGTGTAGGCGGTGTAGGCACGTCAACTAGTGGAGTATGGACCGGTGCTGAAACGGGAGTAATGGGAGCGGTGCGAATAATTGTGGAAATAAAGTCAGTGGAATCATCCAAAAAATCATAGGAAGGTGTGGTAGTGGATTTGGTGGAGGGAAACGGAAACACCGTTTCATCAAAGGTTACATGACGGGAAATGATAATTTTATTGGTGTTAAGATCAAGGCAACGATAGCCAAAATGATTGGCAGCATGTCCCAGAAATATGGAAGGTGTGGCACGTGGTCCAAGTTTGTGATTTGTATTTATATGTGGATAACAAAGGCATCCAAAAACACGAAGGACACTATAATCGGGTTGCGCACCAAATAGGCGGGTAAAGGGCATCTCGTTATTGATGGCACAGGAAGGTAAAATATTCAATAAATAAACTGTCATATTAAGTGCCTCAGTCCAGTAATTGGGTGGTAAATGTGCTTGAAACAATAAGGTACGAATGAGATTATTAATTGTACGGATCATACGTTCGGATTTGCCATTTGGTGTGATTGACGGGGGCAAGAAATCTAAATTGGATACCGTTATCGTTAATAGTTAAGAAAAGCAAGGATTATCTAATTCACCACCATGGATCACACTGAAATAACTTTGAATTTCACACTTAAACTGATTATAGTAACATAATTACGAAATAATAGAAATTTAGACAAAAACCATCAATTTATTCATACACACACACACAAATAACGTGACACAATTAAGGTCATCACAATCGTCCAAGTATGTCCCCACTTTCCTTCATTTCATATAATTCACCAAAAAAACCAAAAGACACCACCCATTTTCTCATCTTGTAAAACAAATAGTTTGGAAGGGGGTGTGGGGGGTGGGGACCAGATCGTTATAAACCGACGATCGACCAACAAATAGTAAGATCTTGTCGAGTGGCTATCATTTGAACCAAAATCGACATCAAACAAACAAGTAAGTCGACTGGTTATCAACACAAATCCAACGATCAACAAATAAATATGGCGTCGTTGGCTGAGACCTCGGTGGGGAATGCGCGACAGATGGTGGTCGTTGTGGTGGATTTGGTGAGGAGACGGTTGTCGGTTGGTTTTGATTGGATTTGATTGATTGGTGGAGGTGGATTTTCATTATTACTTGATATTTGAAGATAAATTTTTTTTACAGAGGTTAAGGTTTAAAGGGAGCCCTCCGAACCTCCGGCGTGTAGCCGGCGGCCGGAGGCGGCGACTGAAGAGTTTAGGGTTAGGTGTTTTGTTGGTTTTTGGAGAGGATCACAAGCTCTGATACCATGTAAGATGATACAATGTTTTGTGTATATTGATTATGAAACCATACAAAGTGTCAAGTATAAATACAAGTAATACAAAGATAACCCTAAGCCCAACATGGGCCAAGCCTACAAACATAAGCCTGCTAACAGATGGGGGGTCTTGATGCCTCTTAATGCCTCTTCACTCTTTACTCTTTTTTTCATCTTTTTTCTTTATTTATTTTTTTCTTTTTTGTTTTTCTCTTTTTATTTTGTGAGATATTTTTTTACCCTTCTTTTAATATTGATATTACGTTATAGAAAATTAATTTTTCTTTTGTAAAATAAGTAATGTTCAAAATACTAAAGATGTTAATGCTTAAATAATGTTCAAAATACTATTTTTTTTGCCAGTGTAATTTGCACCTGAGTTTAAATTTTTCACTACAACCATTTACGTTTAACCACATGGGAGTACAATATATGAATACTTTGTGAGAATAAATTGACACAAAATTTTGAATGTTTTTTAAAATATTTTATTCTCACGTTGCACAACTATGTTAATTTTATGACTAAAATGCTATATATAATTTTTAAACATGTTTATGTTTCGTAGGAATAAACCTGATTTTAAGAATAAACTGATTTGTACTTCTATCGTTCAGACATTTAAAAAGTAAAAACAATCAATATTATTTCGTTCATATTTAGACATTTACGCATCAGATTCAGATTCAGATGTGCGAGTCAGATTCAGATTCAGATTCAGATGTGCGAGTCAGATTCAGATTCAGATTTAGAGCCTCTTAATAAACAAACAGCACCTAAGTTTGGCCCCAAATCCCTGCTCTATGCAGCAACTTTTTGGCATTTCTCCTAATTTTTAATACTAAACAAAAACCGAGAAGTGATATTGTAGAATTATAAATGACATACAAGAACAATGATTAAAACTGATCTGGAGGTTGGATAAAGTGAAATAAATGTGTAGCCATATTATTAGAGAAATAAAAGAAAGATGGGAATATGTGTGTGTTAGAGAGAGAATACACACACACACACACTTTTACAAAAGTGAGCTTCACCCATCCATGGAAGTATGGAGGGGGTATTTATAGTCCCAATGCCACATAACTATCGTAACTAGTCATTATTAGCCCCTATGTGACACGCTATAAATAAACTAATGTAATTCCGTCTTTGTCACCATATTTTAAGGCTAATAATCTTCCCAATATGTGAACACATACGGAATTACTTACAATGTTCTTAACAAGTACAAATACAATTAAATAAAGTCTTCCAAAGCGCTTCCAAAGCTAAAGTTGTCTTTTAAGTTCTCCTAGTCTTGAAACTTGTATTCCATCTTGGATCTTCATTATCTTTACTTGTTCTAGAACCATTGTAGTATGCATGAGTTGGATTAACTTCCCCCCAATTCATGCATCATGTATTGAAAAGCTTTCTTCATAGACTTCTTTTTGGCGAAGTTTCTGAATCAGCTTCCCCCCAAACCAACATCCCTATCTTAAGCAGATTCTGAAACTCTGATGTAGCTTAAACAACCTTCTACTTGTCATTGACGTGCACATCGGAAATTTATAGAAGTCAAACCACACCAAATACTCCTGCTTCTTGTCATTAGGGCTTGGTAAATATTCGTTCGGGGGTGCATGCGAGAAATCAGCAACAATTCTTCTCACATATGCAGAATACTTCATAAACCATACTAAGTAAAGTAGTATACACTACTTCCCCCTGGAAGTTGACATGGTAACATCAAAGTCAACTAAGTCCCGGATGTACACATTTTCCCCTATGATGGTTGCGAACTCTCGGAAGCATCATTGTTGTGTACGCACATATACTCGAGAAGTTCTTGTCTTAAGCACAAATCTTGAAATCCAAACAAAGCATTACCCTCTTGTCTTCAGAAACCGTAGAGGAGATGAAGCAAGAATCAAGAAAACTTGGTATAATCAAGGTCTTGTATATGAATGTCGTTGAAGAACTTTGAGAATTTTGCTTAGACTGTGAAGTACCATTGTCTTGGAATAGCACAATAATATCCCGTGAGAATTGCTGATTACATCTCAACCTTTAAACTCTCTGGCTAACTTACCAACCTCGTATTCTGTCGGCTATTGTTGTGATCACTTGGTGAAGTAAACCCGATATACCAAACTTGAAAATGAAGTGAAATCCCCCAAATTTGTTACTTAAGCTTGCACTGTTGTTGATTGAAGAATGGTGCAAGATTAAATCTATAAGTACCATATACCCCACCAAAAAAGTATAAGAAGTACAACACCTCTTGAAATTATCCACATCGACTTCTGCGTGTAACACTGAGTACTACAATGTAACTCCTTTAAGTGATAGTTATCCAGGTCTGCAACCAACCACCCCTGACTGCTGGTAACTAGATAATTCAAGTCTCAATCATAGTTGTATACGTTCAAGCAAGTCATCAATCGATAGATTGGGTTTAAGGAAAGGGGTAGAAAATAGAAGGAAGTCTCGATGATGAAATAAGTAGACGCCTTCGTGAAACTCGACTTCAATCTCAAATAAGGGATACCAAATCAACTTCGTGAACACTTGTCATCGTAATCCGAATCTTTAGCCGTTTGTCATTTATTGAATCTTTCCAGAATCGTTTTAGTGTTATGTATCGTGTTTGTTGTTGTTGTTGTTGTTCAATTGTCGTTAAACTAGGACAAATGTTATTTTTGAATGTCGTTAACGAATAAACATCGTCTAGTCTAATTTGTCGTGAAAGCGTTTTATTCCCGGCTCAATCCATAAATAATTTGGCCCACGTTGCAAACTTATACCGGGGCTTGTTACTAAACTTCGATTAACACATGAACTCGGCCCATAATTTTTTCAATATAACCGGCCAATCTTGGTCCATGTGTTATGCCCGTATCTGATGAATGAACCACCGGCCCAAATTTTGTTGTAACCCATATCCATCACAAAGTGATGTTCGGCCCATTTGTATATTGCAATGACACCAGTCCATATCCAAGTGTGAATACCTAAAAATTAGGGACAACATACCCTAATTTCATTCTTATACGCCCCCATCTCTCCTCTTTGCACCATACACAGCCAACAAAATCAGTAGCAGATCATATAATCTCATATGCCACAAACGTCTCCTTCCATTTTAATCATATGCACCGCCGATCACTACTACAAATCCCCATCTGTGTATTCTCATCCCAACAAAAACATAGCTTCATCTCAAATTAAATCAACACGCATCATCTCTTTTTTTTCTTTCCCAAAATCAAAACTGATTCCATTCCATCTCTTCTCTTATTTCACCTTTCTAGAAATCTTCAAATTTCGAATAGTTTTGAGCATAAAGCCACAAGGTTTCGACAATAATCTTGAAGTTACCACAAGATTTCGACATAAAGATCTTGAAATAAGGTCTCAGGTAGGCGTGTTTCTTTTGTTTTGAGTCAATCGAAGCAAGGAAGGATTTATAACACAATTGTTATAAGTTTTTCTTGATATTCGAAAATTAAAAGGGGTTTCTTGACCTACACAGATCAATGATGGCTGTTAATATTTCGTGTGCTTGATCTTTACAAGATCAATATAATAGCACAACACGAAAAATAGAATCTGAGATCTTTGTTTTTCATGTATTTGTTTCGAGTCTTGTTGTTTGGATGTCGGAGATGATGTTGCGATGGGTACTATAGGTTAGTGAAGATGATTTTTGTTGAGGCTGTGATGTTGTAAATTTAAGTTGTGGTTGTAGTTGTTATATTGAGGCGGCTGTTGTTGAATGTTGTTGTATTGGTCTTTGAGTCAGTCTCTTCTTCTTTATTTTTGTCCCTTTTCTTTGACATCGACTCAGTTGAGTTTTGACCGGGTCAACTCGGTAATAACCTAGTTGACTCTTTGGTTCTTGGGGGCAAACCGCAAGGTTTCAAGAGAAAATGCAAAGTTGAAATTTGAGACAAAACGCAACATAAACAAAACGCATGCAGCATGACGTTTGTACTCTCTTGCAAAAAAGGTTTTCAATCGCTTGCAAAACGCAAGTTTCCAACAAAACGCAATCAAATCTTGACAAAACGCAACCTGCCAAAACGCAACATTTACATGAGTCAAAACGCAACAGTGAGTTTTGTACTTTTGTACTTTTTTTCTTAAAAACCGGATCCGAGTTTTTTTCTCTTTCATCAAAACGCAACCAAGAAAAATAACAAACCCAGATTTGCTTCATCTATTAACTTGTCTTGAGGCACAAGGAACACAGCAGAGTCATTAACATAATGATGGCAGAAACATATCAACAACATAAACAACATATATCAATTTCATGGTTGATTCTTAGAAGGAGAAGAACACTTATACCACTAAAAAGATACATGAATGAACAGTAACTGAATCGTAGATGAACAGTAGCATTACATGAACAATATCAGGAACACCATGAACAGTAACCGGAACATCGACATGAACAGTAACAACAAACAAATGATACAATACACTCCTGCAGCTCTGATGCCAATTGTAGATTATAAATGACATACAAGAACAAGGATTAAAACTGATCTCGAGGTTGGATAAAGTGAAATAAATGTGTAGCCATATTATTAGAGAAATAAAGGAAGAAAGATGGGAAGATGTGTGTGTTAGAGAGAGAACACACACACACTTTTACAAAAGTGAGCTTCACCCCTCCATAGAAGTATGGAGGGGGTATTTATAGTCCCAATGCCACATAACTATCGTAACTAGTCATTATTAGTCCCTATGTGACACGCTATAAATAAACTAATGTAATTCCGTCTTTGTCACCATATTTTAAGGCTAACAGATATTACTATTGCATCACATGTAAAGGGTGTATTCTATAGAAAATTATATTAGCACAGATCATCAATTTCAAAGGATTTTTGGGTTGCTTATTAAAACAACTTATGTGGTTATTTTAGAAATAAGCACTTTTAAGCTGCTTGCTAATTTTGATTGACAGATTATATGATAAGTAATTTGAATTAGCAATCACAAACACCCTTAAAACTGTTGGGGTCAGGTAATCTAGGATAACAATTTGAGAGTAGTTGCGATGAAACTAAGTTTAATAGATTTTTCATAGGTGGTGATTGCCATTTCGTTTTGAAAGTTGTTATCTTTATGACTATGGCTATAATGGAGCCAGAAAATCAGTTTTAGAGGGTATCTCGACTGCTTATTAAAACTACTTATGTGGTTATTTTAGACATAAGCACTTTCAGGTTGCTTGCTATGAGGAAGTTGAATTAGCAATCCCAAACATCCTTAAATGGTTGTAATCAACAAATGGTTTCACTGGCCTGCTTGTTACATAGGCGAATATGATATGATAATAATTTGTGATTTCCCAAAAAACTTTTGATATATAGTTATAGTTGTGTGTATGTGTTATGTATCTAGGTAGTGCTAAGATGCCTTAATGCTTTTGAATTGATTTGTTCCTCGAGAACTAAAGTTCATGCTATGTCCATGTATAAATTTGCTAACATTAATGTGTAATAATTTTTTTTTCGATGTCCAAAAGTATTTGCATTAGTGATCTTCTAAGTGATTGATCATATGGCTTATTATAATTTGTTATTGGGTTCAGGAAGTTCCTAGAGAGGTAGCTTAAGGCCATCGCCATCAAAGAATGCACATATTCGTTTTGATCAATGCACTTGAGGAAAAGAGATTCGTCTTTCAGCTCCATAACGGAACTTCAACCAATAAACATCGATTATTGTTTATAAGTTTAATATAGGGTGAACGATTTCATGCTTTCATCTTAATATTTTTGTTTCGTAGGTTATGATGTATACCTTTTTTTCTATTCTCAACTGTTTTTATTCTTAACGGTATACGAACGCCCCTTTCATTGACAAACGGTCCCGCCACGAAGCGCGGATATAAAACCTCCTTACTATAAATAAAGGATGCTTTCCAATAAAGTTAAAGAGCCGTTGAAGCCGAGAGGATTGTTACGCCATAATAACTCTTAGAGTAAATTGCAAAAATCGTTCTCGTGGTTTGGTCAATTTGCACGTTTTGTACGCGTGGTTTGGAAATTGCAAGCAATATCTTTGTGGGGAAACTTTGAGTTTTCGTTTTGGTCAAACAAAAATGACTAAAATACCTTTGTGTTATTTTCTTAATTTTCTTTTTTGATTTTCTATTTTCTAGAAATTAAATTCATCCTAATTTCCGTAGAATGCAACATACGATTATCTAAGCCTATTGCCATCTTCAATAACAAAAATATAGACATAAATGTGTGTTAAATCTACGATGCTTTCTTTTGACCAATTCATAATGGGGTAGGATATAAAGACCTTTTAAAAAGCCATTTGTACCTTCTTTAGACTGAATGTAGTGGTGACCGCAGAGGACACCGTCACGTCAGCGCCAACTCAACTTTCTCTCTCTTAGACCACACAGTGACCAAACACATGTAGTGGTGACCGCAGAGGACACCGAACATTTTTTTTAAAACATTACATTAATAATTAAACATTTTACAAATTAAAATACGGAAATAAAAATACACGAAAGAAAAGACGGAAAAAAATTACAGAAATAAAAAACATGAACTTGACGGAATTTAAAAATGCAACACAAATACGTTTTAAAATATATAGTTCGAATAGTATCCGTTGGAATAGTAGTTGTTTGATTTCAAATTTAAAAATTACATTACGGAATTGAAAATTACATTACGGAATTGAATAACAATAATGTTAAGCTAATGAAACCGTATCCTTACGGAAAACCTCAACCACATTTCTTTTTGTAATGTTAAGGTAATGCTTTGATGGTTTAGGAGTAAAAACTGAGACATTGGCAAGTATCATAGCAGCTCCTACTGTAATATCCTTTTCATAACTACTCACATCAAGGACTTTGTAGTGTATTGTTCCAGGTACTGTACCCGATAGATCTTTCAGAGTCACATTTAAATCTCCAAGAGCATTCGGAGAACAAGACTTCACTATTGCAACAACTTGTTCAAGTTTTCCCTTTTTAAGAAAGTTGTCGATGTCTCCCAAACATCCAGTTACAGTGCCACCAAAAGCATTCACATAGTTAGTGGCGCTAACCCACGCCCCACTGTTAAAATCAGCATCCTCACCCACATCCTCAACAACTTTCTGCATATATTCTTGTGTCGACATTAAAGCCCCATCCGGATCAAGAATAAATACATTTTCTTTAAGCAGCTTGGCTCGCTGAACAAGACCCGCAGGACCGGGTATTATCCTAACTGGGTTTGGGGTTGAGGAAGATGGTTCAACACATATGCTATTAGAGAGCTGAACAACACCCGCAGGACCGGGTATTATGGTAACTGGATTTGGGGTGTATGGAGATGGTTCAACATGTGCGCTACTAGACGAACGCAGAACAGGTGTTAAATGGAGATCAGAATCGTCTATATCAAGACTGTATTCCCATGGATCATTTTCGTTAGTGAAATTGGAATCCATCTGGATAGTTGGATAAGAAGTTGTGTGATATAATGAGGAGATGGTGGGGGTATTTATAACGAAAAACTAGCCGTTGGAATTCAAAATTTGAAAATATAATAACGGAATTTAAAATACAATACTTTATTTAAAACATTAAATTAAAACAACATTACACTAAAATAGTTTCTAGTTTATTAATCTGATGACTCGTAATCTGAATCAATTCTCATCACCCCAAATTCCATAAAGTATTCATCATCATCAGCTTGTTTTTGCCTAATCTTCTTCTCCCGTGCCTTTTCATCCATTGTTTGTTCTTCTAGTGTTTCTCTTAAGGCTTCTTCATCTAGATGTAGTTGATGTAACTCTTCCGCAGTAAGGTATACATCACCAATCTCATGTGTCTGTGATGACGAACCACCTATATGGGTTTCTAAGCGGTGGTTGTATTTTTCATGTATCCAAGCTAACTTAGCATTCATTTATTTTTCTAGTTTTGCCGCCTTTCTGTACATAGAAAGATTTAGCTCGCAATCTTTATCAGAACCTTCTTTTAAGAAAGTGTCGATCAAAGCACGGCTCTTGTGGAATGTGATTACATTTCTCGTATGCTTTTCTAAGATCTTCTTTAGCTGTGCATGCATTATCAAATTGTAAGGCTAAATCCAAAATCGCTTTCTGATGAACCATATCTTCGTCAATTTGTTTTTGAACCAAAGCTTGAATTTCATCGTCGCCATGTGGTATCGAACAAGCCATTTAAAAAAGAGAATGAAAATGTATAAAATGTATGTGTTTTATGACTAAAAATGGTATAAAAGTGAAATTTTATAGTGAATGGGTGATTGTTTATTTATTTTTTTAAAAATAAAAATATAAAAGAAAGAGTTAATTTTTTTTAATACGAAATCTTCCTCCAATTGTAAGGTCGTGCAGAAGACCATAACTTTGCAAAGGTTGAGGGTGACCAGGTCTTGCTTCGGTCGGCGTAGTGGGGTAACCAGGTCCCTTTTATTGCCACATGGGACGACCGACCGCAAAAGATCGTCCCATTACGTTTAACCTTATATTTTTCGGTTTTTTTATCTTTAAATTTATTTTTTTGTTGAAAGGTGAAGTTTTATTAATTATGCATATAGCAAATCAATACAAAGTGTATGAAACTTCCAACTAATACAAACAAATTTTTAATTTAGTTTATATTATAAAACTGTAAAACTAAAAATCCAAAATAAAAATAATAAAGTTTAGTTAGTCAAAAGCATTAAACTGTCAAAAATTACGAAATAACTATGTTGTAGTGTAAACCGTTAGACACAAGAAATCAAAAGTACGAGACGTGTATCCTTTATGGACAAGAGGTACCAATAATAGCACGACAATTTACAACAGCAACATAAGTGTGTTAAATACTTAAATCCAATTCATGTTCCAATCGACCAACTAAAGACTTGTATTTATCCAAAAACAAAACCCACAAGAACAGACATACACAGAGTCAATCATGTACCTTCACTCACTTATTTGTACTCACCAATCATTTCCCTTTCATCAGCCTAGACATCACCCATGAACGGTAGGTGGCTGTCTTCCTTCTAAAAATCCCAGATCTACATGTCTTCTTTTTTATTTTAAGATCTGTGAAGACAAAGATTGTAGGCGGCCTGTGGGTGTGGTTATTGCAGCGGCGGCGGCGGCTTGTAGCGGGTGGTTATTGCAACCCAGACGGCGGCTGGTGGTGGGTGGTGCGTTTGGGATTGTTGTTTAGAAGATTTAAAATGGTGTGCTATGATTTTGTTTATTATCTTGATGTTGCATGGATTTTCTTAATTTACGGGGGGTTTAAGAGGTTTTTCTTGTGTTACGATATGAGAATGAAGATGATGAAGGGTTTTTTTTTTCTTTTCTTTTCTTTTCTGGTGGGTGTTTTTTTGAAGATATGGGACTTTAGTTATGTTTAGATCGAAGAGATTGTACATATTTTTGGTTAAATCTGGAAAAAGTTTAAAGATCTTCAAATGTTTTTTATTTTTTATGTAAAGAGAAACAAAAAATAAAAGAAAATTTACAGGGGAAGAAGATGAGGGCAATTTAGTCATTTAAGTTTGACTAAGGACGAAATCGGACTCAAAGTTTCCCCAAAAGGATGTTGCCTCTTTTTTTTTCATATAATCTCCACCCTTTTGTTTGTGTATAATTTGAAATCCCACGCTATTAAGAGTAGATAGTTTCTCTACGGTTATGAATGTGGAAAAACCAAAAAAAAAACTCCACCCTTGTGCTACCGTTGAGATATTGGCGTGTAGAATCACCCTTTTTTTAGTGCAATTTTGCTATTTTTAGAAGTTTTCGACGCCAGCCGTTGTTGCCTTTCATTGAATATTTTCAAGTTCTCTTTATCAATATTTAACTCAAATTTGCATCAACAGATATAAGATTTAGCCTGTAACTTATACTGATTGCAACCTCATGATCTTTTGAAGATTTTCTGAGTTTAATATATATTATGCTTTAATAGGTGTAATTAGCATCTCATATCAGCTGAGTCCTTCACCAAGGAGTTTGAACATCTCGTAGTCAAACTGGAAGATATCAAATCCGCCAGAGACAACTTTGAAGTAATAAAATCCTTCTCTGCCCTTCTCCATCCATAAACATCTCTCAATAACACAAGAGTTGCGTGAGTTTTTCTTCATCCATTTAATCTTCCACATCATTATAAAGTCAGAAAAAAAACTATGGCGTCTTTCATGAAAGAGTATGAATATCTTAAAATCCAACTCAAAGAGATCAGATCAGCCACCAACAACTTTGATAAAAATAAAGTTATCGGAAAAGGTGGGTTCGGTAAGGTCTACGAAGGAGAATTGTGTCACTTTAACTCCGAGAAGAAAACCCTAGTTGCTTTGAAACGTCTTGATCGTAAATATGGGCAAGGAGACCCTCAGTTCTGGAAGGAGATCATGATGCTTTCCCGATACAGACATGAAAATCTCATCTCTCTCCTAGGATATTGCATCGAAGAGGGTGAGATGATTCTCATATACGAGCACGCATCTCGTGGTAGTCTCGAACGCTATTTAAAAGATGCCAGTCTCACATGGACCAAACGTATTAAGATATGCCTCGATGCTGCGAAGGGACTAAGCTTCCTTCATGATCCCAACGAGAGTCAACAAAGGGTACTCCATTGTGATATTAAAAGTGCTAACATCTTACTTGATGATAATCTGAATGCCAAAGTTACTGACTTTGGGCTGTCAAAAATGGGCTCTGCTGAGCAGCAGTTCTCAGTTATTATCACGAATGCTGTAGGTACCCCTGGATACTGTGATCCACTGTACATGGAGACATACCAACTTACAAAAGAGTCAGATGTGTACTCTTTTGGAGTAGTGTTATTCGAAGTCATGTGTGGCAGGCAATGTGTTGAATTTAGCAATGGTCAATTAAATGTTTTCGTGCCTTTTTGGAAAAAAACGTATGAAGAGAATAAATTAGAAGAGATAATTTTTAAAGATCTCAAGCAACAAATGAACCCAAGTGCTTTGGAAACATTTGCAAGCGTTGCTTATGAATGTTTGAATAGTTTACGTGAAGAACGGCCATCAATGTCTTTTATTGTGGAAGAACTAAAGGATGCATTTGAAGTGCAGGAGCGTCATGATATCATTTCAAAGTTTTCGCTGCCGAAAGAGTATGAAGAGATAGTTCAGTCTGCAACATCTTGTCTGATGTACACAGAGGAATTGAAAGGGCTTCTCTCCAAAGGGGTCCTCGTTAACAAAGGCAAAACGGTAATTAACAACTTTTACGCCTCATAGATTATTTGATTGGTAGAAATTTTAGAATTGATATTTATCATCTGTTATTATATCTACATGTCTACAAACCAAAATACATACACCATTTATAGTATTTTCTCTACATCCATCTTTATTTGCAGAACCAATGGTGTGTAATTTTTTTCCAGCTTTTACATCTGGTGTCTTAAACTCTTAATTAGCCTGAGTCAACATAAGGGGGAAAGTAAATACCAGTCAACTAACTTAACAGAATCAAAAAATGGAACATTGTTATCAACGGCAAAGGCTTACCCACTAGACTTGGGCCCAATCCCCTTGACCCAATTCAAAAAAGGTCTAAGCCAAACCTATGCCCTGATTCTCATATTGTAAATATTCGGAACTTTATTTTTAATTGGACGTGTAGTGGTTGTCTATAAATGAGAAGGGGGAACACATTGAAAGGATTTACATTGAAGCGTGTATGGATCTCAATACAATCAAAGCTTACAATTTACACGATCCGTCTTATTATGACATTGTTAATTCAAGGTGACTTATCCTATTCCTATCCCTTTTACACTAACTTATTATTATTTAGTTTGTCATTCTTTAATTGCTGCCTTAATTATTCTTTATGCAGATTTCCAGGGGGAAAATGTTACAAATATGATTCGGTTCTGAAAGCATGTGCTAGAAGTCAATACTTGACACCTCAAATCTCATACACGCTCAACCTTGTCTTTCGATATAAGAAACAATCAGAAGTCAATGAATGTAACATCATCCTGAGATACAAGGTAGATGGAGAGGCACAAGTTTCGATCATTTACCCTACAAATATGAGAGAAGATGGATGGTTCGTTGTTCCATTGTATCAATTTACAAGCCAACACACAACTGTAGATATTCTATTTGAGTTTGAAAACCGCCGTTTCAGTTTAATAGTAGTAGGATTCGAGTTCCAACCATTCGAAGAAAAAGTAAGTTGTTTATTGTCAATGGTTATGTTATTTATAAAAGATGTAAAGAAAAAATGAGACTTAACCCCGATGTATGGCTCACTTGCTTGGATATGGCATTATATAGGTGGAACTTCAAGTGTTTGAAGAGTACCAACACATAGTGGAGGCTGCCTCACAATCTCTCGCCTGCAGATCCTTTCAGGAACTAAAACAGATTCTCTCAGTAGGAATCCACCTTAACGGATACAAAACGGTATTCAATTGACTATGTCTATTTATAAGATAATCTGAGCACAACTAATTCCCAACTTACTAATTATGCAGTGGTTTTCACTTAATGAGAAAGGAGAACACTGCCACATGATATCCATGAAAGACTGTTTAATTCCAAATGAAGATTTCACTCCTCGATATAAGTCTCATTCGCAGTCAAGGTGACTTGTCCTCCTCTGAATCATCTTGTAGTTTCATAAGTGTATGTAAATTGATACATCATTCTTTGCTTCATCTTTATCATGCAGATTTCCAGCAGGCTTCTATGATACGGAACAAAAAGGATTCAGAACACATGTAAAGACTCAGTTATTGAACCCATTAATCCCATACACCGTGAACCTTATCTTTTACTTTCACTTATCTTATCGCGAAGCCTACATAGACCTCAAATACAGAGTAAATGGGGAGACAAGAACTTCTACTGTGTACCTTGCAAAGAAGAGAGATGATTTCTTGCATATGGCTGAATTGTATCAAGTCACTAGCAATGGGGGTCTTGTTGATCTTGAAATTGATTTTGAAAATCCTGGAATTAATATAAAAGGAGTAGAAGGCATCTTGTTTCAGCCGCTTGAAAAAGTAAGCCTACAAATACCAGTTTATTCTTCTTTGTCAAATTATAACGATGGTTTTAGTATTTCAAACATTCTTACAAAATAGTTCAATCATTAGAATATTTTGAAATGGTGGTGGCAAACAGTTCCGGCCGGGTCGGGTAGATCAAAATGGTTTGGGTCAAAACAGGACTTTTTTCCGGGTTTGATGGGTGGATTAATGAACTGCTAATAGAATTATAAGTTTAGTTAAAACTAATAAAATGTCAGATTTAATAGTTGCTAAATCTAAAAACATCTGAGAACGAATTGCTTAAGTGACAACTTGAAAATACTACTGCATATTTTAAAACTAATTTTGATTACTCGTATTATAAACCAATTGCCTTAATATAGGTGGAAGATCAAGTGTTAGAGGATGACAAGGTGGAGGATATCCAACCCGTATTGGATTCGGATTCAGATACGTATTGGGGACAAAAATTGCCGGATGATTATGAAGAAATACTGAAAATGTCAAAACATAGCGTGGAGGGGAAAACAAAGAAGGAACTCTACTCAATGTTTTGCCAAGGGTTCCTAATCAATAATGGTCAACAGGTAATTTGTAGACGAAACGCTTTGCCAAGGGATACATGACTGTCTCTATGGAAACCTTCTGTAAACATACTTTTCCTATACTTACACATCTATGTCGATTGATAGTGGTTAGCTGTTAATAAAAATGGGAAGAAATGGCAAATGCTCTCGACAAGAACTTGTGTAATAGACGAGCGGATATTCTTAACTTGGGAGTCTTCTAATGAATCAAGGTTCTTTCTCTATTATCTTGTCAAATTTTCGTGTAGAAATTTATATAGTTATGTATATAAGAGCAAAAGGTGTGGTGATGAGCTTGCTCGCCATATCCTTGGTGGCAACTCGCCACAGCTCGCCACCACACCACGGTGGCTCACCAAAAGGATGCTCACCGGGGAAGTGAGGAGGAAAAGGACAAACTTGGTATTTATATGATATGAAGTTAGTATTTTTTTTTTTTTGAGGAATGCTAGAACCACACCTTTTTTACATAAATAAATCCACATAATGACATGTCATGTGTATTATTGGATGCATAAAAAAGAGAGTCTAAAAATGAGGTGTTTGAAACTTGTTATGAGTGAGGGGTATTTTGAAGTGGGAATGTTGAGATGAGGTGGCATTCGGTGGGGCCGAAATGAGGAGCAAAAGCTCCTCACCATACCTTTTGCTCCAAGTGCACCACTTTGCAACCACCAATGAGTAAAGACCCTCTATGGAGATATTATATATCTATAAATTATTTTCTTGCACACAACTTAGATATTCTAAATTTTGGCAGAACTATATTTTAAGGTGATGCTTTACCTCAATTGATCAACAAAAGCATTGTATTTGACCTGAGGTACATCTAAAATCAAATTAAAATGATGAAAAAGATATAAAATGCTGGTAAATTATGATTAAAGCTATTGTAGATATAGAAGTGTAAACGATGGATTTTGTACCCCCACGGTAGGCCAAAGCATCTTAGGACTTTATTTTGTGTATAATGGCAAGAAAATTTACCATTGACCAACTGTATTGAGCTTAAATGCAGTCATTGTTTGAATTTCACATGTGTTTTGACCAATGGGAAAGCACTTATAGAACCTTTCTTATAGAAAAATCAGCAGTTTCGCCACATGTTAACGCATAAAAAACAACAGATTAGTTACGTAGAACATTTAACAATTTTACGATGGTTTTGCACAAGTGTCTTGTACGATTCTAGCTAGCATCTCTATCGCATATAAACTGAGCTTTATGTTTCTGCAGATTTGGAGAAGTGCTTGTAATAACTGCCGGCTACACACTTGAAATTGTGAGAGATCTAGAATACACATCACTATCACCTGATACAACATATGCAAGTTACCTTGTCTACAACTTACCAGAAGACCAATCCACATTTGAGGTTCCTATGTTTGCGTGGGAAAGAGATGGTTACAGGAATGGACCTAATGGTTGGTATCTCTATTTAGGAAGCCCTCCGAACACCCCTGTTATTGGACGAAAGCTTGATAAAAATAGTTACAACCCACTAAACAGACACAAATTAAACGCTCTTCCACAACAGAGGAGTGATGGTTGGATGGAAGTAAAAGTATGGGATTTTCAAACCGAGAAGACTCCCAAAACAGTTTCAATGAATCTTATGGTTAAGCATCCTGTTATGAAAGATCTTCGTGGGCTTATTATACAAGGGATAGAGGTTAGACCCATATAGATTATTCTTATTGATAGTCAAGTATATGTAATGGAGGAAATATATATATTCAATTTGATAGCTTCAATATTTTTCTACATTTATAGAAAGTAACAATTTTCATGAATTACGTAATATAAAATTATGCGAGTATATAAATAAATGCATGTCAACCTTGTCCTTTCGAGATCATATATGTAAGTCGCTATTTGGTTAGAGGGGCCAATCTCATAATCTAAAACATATCTAGAACTTTCAAATGCGCCATCTTCTTTACCCCGACGGCCCGACCTGGTTACCATTTTGTAGAAATTGGAATTCTATTTTAACAAATATATCTAATGGAATAGTTTTTTGTTACTGGTCATTATACTCACAAAATTTGTCATGATTGTATTAGTTTAAAGCGTGTATGTACGGGATTATAAATACTATAAAATAAAAGCACAAGTTATTTTGATATTTAAATGAATACATGAGATTCTACATATATGAACGACTCATGTTATTCCGCTTTATATGTTTATCATGTGCATACACCGGTTTAAAGTTAAAGACGGCTAAAATGATTATTAACGGGGAAATAAATATTAATCTTAAAGCACGGTTATTAATCGATAATAATAAATAATGAAAATTTTATGTAAAAATCGCGCGTACACGGCTAAATTTTTGAGAAAACTTTAGCAAGATATGTCTATTAGTTTAGAAGAATACATAAAAAAAAAATCCTACTTTAACGGAGTTAATAATAAAGTTAGACGGGACTTAATATGCAATAAAAGATAATAAGATAGGACATTAATTGAAAAGTCGTTTTACTATAAGGGCTATAGGTGTCAAAGTGTCAAAAAGAAGAGAAAATACCATTCTGCCCTTGAGGCTTATAACAAAATATCCTCCTATTTTACACCAATGTTTTGAAAACCGGGTTTTGAATCGACCCGGTCGAGTCACCGGGTCACCGGGTTACCGGTTCAACCGGTTGGACTGCCGGGTCAACCCGGTTTTCAAAAATATATATACATATATTTTTTTTTCAATAATAAGAAAGAAAGTATGTATATAAATCATGAAATATTTCATATATTAAGCCTAAAGACTATTTATTAACAAATAAAACATGTAAAATTAAAATTACGTCGCAAATATATACAATTAACATGTTTTATTTATAAAAAAATATGAAAAAACCGGAACCCGGCCGGGTCTCATGACCCGGGTCACTCCAAACCCGGCCAAACCCGGCGGGTCAAACCGGGTTTCGAAAATATAAAACCCGGTTTAATTTGACCCGTTTTTTCGACCGGAACCGGTTCAACCGGTTGACCCGGCTGGGTCGAACCGGGTTTCAAAACACTGTTTTACACTGTGTTTGGAAGCTGGAGGTGTATTCGTCTGAAAATTTTAATAGAAAGAAATCAAATTTAAGGTTAATCACATATTAAATCTTTGTCAAAAATCAAGAAGGGTTTCAAGGAGAAGCAAGAGGAATATGGTTTATGGAGAAATTGAAATGATATCATGTTCTTATGGTTTTACCCAAATTAAGGTGACCAAGGGAGTCAAGTGAAAGCAAGGGAATCGCCTAACCAATCGAGGTGAGAAACGGTTTAGTAGTTTTAGGTTCGTTATTATGAATATCTCATGATTAGCGAAAAGTTAGAAAGCACTCGTTTATGAGCAGAGGTAGTAATGCCATACTACCATATATATTATTATGCAGTCGTAAAAGTTCAGGTATAGTCTCAAGTTGCGGAATAGTACAACTTAGAATTTAGCATAGTGCAGAATTCGAGTCAGCTGGTCCATACGACATATGGAGCCTTAGTCCATAGGGCGTATAGACCTCATACGGAGTTTTGACCCCATACTACGTATAGATATTTGGTTTGTAAGGCGTTTGGGTTAGCTTGCATACAAGTTTAAGATCATAGCTAAGGTGAGGAAAAAGAAAGTAACCATATGACTAGTAGTGGCTCATAGCTTAGAATGATAAAGATGATCTATTAGCTTAGTTATGGGTGCCCAAGTAATGCACCATTAGCCAGTTTGTGCTTAAAGTGCACTAGACGAACCCATTCATCAGAATGCTCATATGGGATCGGATTAGAGATTTCTCATATGGAGCATGTATTACATCGGACACATATGCTTTTAGTTGTCTTCTTTCAAAAGTTCGGTCCGTCTAAGAGGGCATATGTTGGTGATTTTGCGTCACAAATATGATTTAAGTGTAAGTCGGGGTTGTGCGGAGTGCACACTTGTATGACGTTATTATGATTATCATTCGGGGGCGAAGCCCCGAATCACGGGGGTCCGGGGGCAGCGCCCCTGGTAGCCCAGGGTCCAAGCGGCAGAGCCCCTGACTGGAAAAAATTTATTTGGTGTAAAGTTCTATGTTAAAAACGCACTTGAAAATAAAATTTCCGGAATTATAGACTTGATTTTGCCCAATAATTTAACTGATTCGGTAGTTACGGTAGTTAAAATAACTGTTATGGCAGTTACAACCGATGTTCAGTTTTGTTGGTCAGATATATATTATCAATCTCTGGTTCGTTTTCATAATAACAAAAAACACATTCTCGATTCTTAATATGAGTTTTATCCGATTTGAGATTTCGATAGAATCATCGAAATACTTCAATCTGAAAGTGTTTACACGACTCTCAGATTCTGTGATCATAATTCATAACAGCATAGGCCGCACATGAGTACTCACAACCTTTAGGGGAATTCTAGTATTCAGAAATAAATCGAGTATCACACAGAGTTAGTCATATAAAGTGCTTTATGCACTCAACTAGTCATGTAATGTGCTCTACGCACAGTGAGACATGTGACGTGCTTTGCGTACTCAGCTAGTCATATAAAGTGCTTTACGCACTCAGGGCAGTCATGTAACGTGCTTTACGCACTTACTCAGTCACGTAACATGCTTTACGCACTCAGTCAGTCACGTAAGGTGCTTTACCTGACGCAGCCACGTAAGGTGCTTTACGTGACGCAGCCACGTAAGGTGCTTTACGCACACAGCCAGACACGTACGTGCTTTACACACGCAGCGAGATACGTAATGTGCTTTACGAACTCATCCAGTCACAATGCGCTTTAGGCACAATCAGACATGTAAGGTGCTTTACGCACTCAGCCTGTCACGTAACGTGCTTTATGCACACAGTCAGACATGTAGTTATTAATTTAAGAAACTACTTATTAGTAGAAGTTTGAGAATATGACAAATTTCAAAATATATTATCATAATGAAAATTTTAGGTAAAACCTCGTGTGTGCATAAGGTATTATCACTAGTAGGTTCATAAACCATTCCAAATTCATAACACATGCACCAAAAGAACTGATACAAAACAAAAAGATGAATTATATAGAGAGGAAATTTTGCGCTTACTCAAAACAGAATCTGATTGTTACAAAATCATCCTCTGATTCGTCAGTTACTCCCTATTCCCTACTCTATACGACATGAATGCTAAATAAACGGCCTAAGGGCAAAAAAGGTAATTCCAAGGGGGTGAAAAGAACCTATCCAAAACTTTGTCAAAATCATGAGCTCAGGCTCAAAAAATGTAAACTGTACATGTACTCTGCTTTCACCCTATTGGACTTGTTCCACGAACTGGCTCATCTGACAACAAAACGATAAGGATTTTTTTAAAACATTTCCGTCTCTACCGCTCAGGCATTCAACTTGGCTAAAAACTGGCTTAAATTGTATTCTTCCGTGTACTGTGATTGATCCCAAAGCTCCTAAAGTCCACCAAGGATGGCTTTTAGCCCTTTACCGCTACCTGGTACCTTTGTTAACCCATCATTATTTTCAGAACTCTTTGAAGTGGATGCACCCTGAAAAACCGTATAATTTTGTGAGAAGGGTAAAATAGTCATTTTGGTATAACTAAGATGAGGTTAATGTTAGAGTTGTTACCTTTTTAGTATCTGCTGGAGTAAATAGATATAGTAATTGATCGGTGTTCATTGTTTTGAGACTAGCGTTTTCTGAGTTATTGACAGCATTGGCTACGGAGACTTTGAACTTTTGGAGGCTCATCACCTTCTCTTCCAAAGTTCCTCTCATTATGAGACGATGGATGTTAACGACCTTGCACTGGCCCAACTAGGGGTGAGCATACCGGACCGTCGACCGGACCGAACCGGTCCGCGGTCTGGTATTTTGGACCAATTCGGTCCTCGGTCCGGTCGGTCCGACCAAAAACCCGATGATAATGCCGTGTAGGACCGGACCGGACAGAAGACCGACCCGGACCGGACCGACCCAGACCGGACCGTACCATTTCGGTCCGGTCCGCGGTCCGGCAATATGGACCATTTCGGTCCTCGGTCCGGTCCGGTCCGGTCTTGGACATATGCTCACCCCTAGGCCCAACCTGTGTGCTCTATCCATTGCCTGAAGTTGCACAGTATATAAGAAAAGAATTGTCAATCGTCATTTCCACCACATTTCAATACTGGTGTGCCTAGGATGTTTCCATTTTTTTCAGATATGAGTAAGGCCAGATAGAACAATTTAGAAGTAGTAAAATATGGTGTTTAGTTGACCCCGCAAACACGTTTTGACCATTTTTAATCATGAAACAAAACACTTTAAAAGATTGTATTGCATTAAAGATAGATTCTTTTCATCCCATTTGACGTGTTTTGTAAGATAGAACAATCCGAACCAACACATTCACAATTAATTGGTTAAAAACTACCACTTCAATAAGTCATGCTGTACCTGGAGGTCCCGCATAGGATTCCAATCATGCTCCATGAAAACTAAGGTATCAGCTGATGTCAAATTCAAACCAAGACCACCGACTGCAAAATACAAAAAGTTATTGATATAAAACTTATTGTATTGCTTAGTAGCCGTTCCAAAAAAAAAAGAGAAGAAAAAAAGAACACTATAAATGGTCAAGCAATATATTTTATACAAACACCCCAAGTCTCCAAGATCATATATAAACACAATTTACCATGTGTTGTTAGAAGCATAACATCGATGGTAGGGTCAGAATTGAATGATTTGAGAATGTCAAAATTCTTCTCTGGTTCAACTGATCCATCCAACCGCAAGTATGTAACACTGTTCGTATGTACGCTCATTATTATCAGGACACAGAAGGCAATATATGGAATATGAAGAATTAAAGGTAGCAATATTGACTCATTTACTTATGAATGGGTCGATGTGGGTTATAATATCTCTAACGAGTTAAGTAAGAAATAGCATAGAACAAAATGGGTTGAAAGTTGCTCGTAGCGTATTGTTAGTGGATAGAACCTCCTAAATCAAATTATCCAAAAACTTAATGGGAAAATATAATTTTAACAATCATATTCATCACATTAACTATTCAATTATTCATAAAAACTTGTGATTCCTAAACAAAAAATTTCACGTTGAACCCAACTCCCAACTTGGCCCATTTTGACCCGTACAAAAAGTTACCACTACCTTTGTCATCTTTAAGCATAAAAGCCATAAAAGATAAAGAGTTAAAACGGAAGAGACAACGACTCACCTTTTCATATGAGCATGAAACAAGTCTTTCTCGATAATGTCCAGCAGGGCCTACATAGAATGTAAAAAATATAGCACATAGTTGAAAGCATACATAATAAACTGATAAAGGTGTGAGTCACATAATACAAACATACCTTATGCTGTGCAAATATCAGGACTCGGTGCTGCCCAACACTAACTGAACCTTCAGAAGTCGAGGCCTCAACACCAATGCCACACTCTTCCAAGATTTCCTGAAGAGCAACTAACTTGGGAGAGTGGTGCAGCTTATGGAGTTCTGAACTAATGTCTGAGCTTGCTGCAAAAAGATCAGGTAAGAGACGTAGAAGTGAATCTTGAATTTTTCCACCCAGGACAAGTAATGGATGGCTGCAGAGTTTTAATAAAAATTGAAGTGCCTGCAAAGGAAAGAATAAAACATTAGCTAATTATGGTAAACAGGTCTATTTAGATCTACTCGTCTCTGATGTTTTAACCTCCAAAATCATATTATTAAACATTAAAATTTCATTGTAATAATTGAGTTTTTAACTAAAACATTAATTACTTGTAAAATTTAATAAACAAAGAACAGGTGTTTCCACATAACCCAATCCTGCACGTTACCTGGAACACATGGGAAGATGTTTTAGATGTATCTTTTCCTTCCCCTTCCACTGATTCTGTCTCGTTTGATTGAACCATACCTGAAATTTCATCCTTTACATGTGAACCCGAAAACTGTTCATAGAGTTTTAATTGAACAGGACTCAAGTCACAGTATCTATCCTGAATTATTTTTTCAGGTAAATCAGTCAACACTTCATCTTTCGTGCGTCGAAGGAGGAAAGGCATAACCTGAAAAATAAAATATGATCTCTTGGTTTAAACCAGAATCTACATGCAAATACGTCACTGACAAATGAAAAAGAGAAACAAAAACCTGCTTATGCAATGCTTCCATGGCAAGTACACCTGCTTCGGCATCCTTGGCTGAACACTTGGAATCACGAGCCGCGACTAGCGGTTTCCCATAAGTTGCTTGGAACTGCAGAACCACCCCCACGTATTTTAGTGATTAGAAAAGAGAAACTATACTCTTATGACTAATTACAGACTGAAACATACTTGTCGCTCGGTTCCAAGAAATCCTGGCATCAGAAAGTCAAAAAGAGACCATAGTTCCAAGACATTATTCTGCATAAAAGAGACCACGGTCAAATAACTAACAATTTTGAATTCGGTGATGAGATCCAACACATGAGCATGTAAAGAACCTGAATGGGTGTTCCACTTAATATAAGACGGTGTTGGGCCTTCAGCTGTTTCACAGCGCACGTGATTTTAGACTTGGAATTCTTAATTATGTGGCCTTCATCCAAAATACAATAATTCCAAAATAGCTCTTTCATATGATCGACATCTTTACGAATCACATCATAAGATGTAATAATGACATTATACTTCTGAAATTGTGACCGGAGTGTAGCACGGTCTTGTGAAGAACCAACATACTGGAGTGTAGTTATAACAGACGCATCAATGAATTTCTCAATCTCATATACCCAGTGTCCAACAAGAGTTGATGGACAAATAATTAATGATGTAGACTCTTCAACATTATTTGAAGCCCGACGCTCTACAATATCAGATGCAACGATTGCTGATGATTGTAGGGTTTTCCCAAGCCCCATATCATCACACAGAATACCATGCAGGTTAAACCTCTTTAAAAATGCCAACCAGTTTATACCCTCCTGCTGATACCTATAAACACCAAAGATTCGTTCAATAGTAGATAAGATATATTTCCACCACAGATTTAGAAAAAGAGACGGGCCTAGAAAAAGATGCATTATTATAAAGAAGATTTAAAGGTCTCAAAAGTAATGCCGAATTCATCAAATAGTTGTGACCAAAATGACAAAAGCAAGTAACAATCAAGAAAAACTGGCTACTACTTACAATTTATTTTCAAATCACGTGAACATCATAAAAAAAATAGTTCCAGGTCAAAAGAAGCTACGAACTTGGTTGTACTTGCAATAATTTTATATGTGTACACATCAAGTGGCTTGTGTTTGAAGGTGCAATTACAGCCCGTTTTTAAAAATTGTCTGATAATTAATATACTTTCATATTCGGATAGTAATTGAATAAACTACAAAAAGCATCCCTGTGATTTTTCTAAATTGGCACTAATCATCCTTGTCAGAAACTATTGGCAAGTATCATCCCTAGGGAAGAGTGTAACAAAAATCATCCTTTCTAGCGATGAATTTTGCAGAAAGTTTGGCTGAGAAGTTTTGCAAGAACTATTGCTTAAGGGATGTAAAGTGTTGACATTTGACCTCCTTTGGATGATACTTAGCAATGAATTTTGCAGAAAGTTTGGCTGCAGGAGTAATTTTTGCAGTTTAGTCTTAGTTAACTATATATCATATGTTTTAAAATGTCACTTGAGCTGTCCGACCCGCCCGTTTTTAACACTACTTTTTAGATAAACGTAATCAAACAAGCTTAACTTTCTATAGTTACCTTCTCAGAGTCACTTTCAACTCAGTCGGAACCTTGTAATCATCAATATGTGAATTATCAACAAGTTGCTCCAAGAACTCTGCATCATCGGTACTTTTGGATAAGCTGTTTTTAGGATACTGTAGATGGCAAGAAAATGAGGAATGGTGGACCTATTACTGATAATACAATACCCAAAATTTGATTTTATTAAAGAATGGATTACTGTTGTAATAATAAAGTTTATATAATATTGTTAAACCTACTAATTATTTATAAAAAAATTGTTATGGGTCAGGCAAAACCCGTACCTGAAAAAGACCTATTTTAACCCATTTCCCGACCCACACATTTTACCAAAATAAATTCCTTGAATTATAGCACAAATTACTTTACTGAATTTATTATGATAAACAACACTAATCCTTATATTCATTTCCTCCAACCTCGTGTTTGCGTGCTGCTCCTGTTTGATCTGTGTCTTTTGCATGTTCAAAACTGTAAATTGATTTATTTCAATGCTGTTTGATTAGTACAATAACTATTACGATGTTCTTTTTTTAACTACTAGTGTTTGTTTAACAACCATAATGAATTACAATACTGTCCAAGGTTGACTAAAGTCGAAAGGGACATGATAACAATGTTTGATCGGTAAGAGCTGCTCGTTAACATTGCTTATCCAAGTGGCATTTAGTGTGACTCACACGCTGACACGCATACACATTGTGGGTTAACTTTGGGCATCTGATCCTAGCTTCGTTAGACAAATTAGTATCACCTTTCAAGTTCTGCACTTCTGCATATGCAATTTCTTGTAATATCAATTTAAGTGGTATTATCAAAACTGGTTCAAGTTAAAGCGAATGTTGAAAGTTACAATCAATGCTGTCATATAAAATGAAGGTTGAATATTTGTGTGGTGTGTCAACAAGTAATATGAAATGGTTTAGTCATTGAAAGCCTCAATCAGAATA
>BQNB010003356.1:0-84898 GCA_026074375.1 Tanacetum coccineum
ATGTATCATTTACATACTATTCGGGAAATGCAGTGGCATGGAGGACTTTCTTGGATGAAAAATGGTTATAGTTTAGGTTTTAACCTTGTTCTTTATAACCTGGGCTCTTGATACCAATCTGTAACACCCCTATATTTTACATATAGCAGCGGAAGCTAATTTGGGGTATTACTTCATGAATCAACAGTCGTAATCATAGAAAACGACCCAAAAGAGACATTTTGGAAAATTTAGTTATCATTCAATATCATATCAGAGTTCTACAAAAGAGGTCCCAAAGTACATCGAAAACATAAAGTTTGAATGATAACAAGTTTGGACATCCTCAAGTCTAATGCCACTCCGTGCCATAGATTGCTCAATTACCTAAGATAAACATGCTAAAAGGGTCAACACAATGGTTGAGTAAAATTCACAGTGTTTGTAATGTAATAGTTGAATACAAGTCATCATAAGTGGTAATAACTGCAACGAATACAATTATCATGGAAAACAGTATTATTGCCCTAAGCTCATGCAACTAAACATTAACATCCGAAGTCAATTTAACGACTTGAAGGAACAACTGTCCTTAAGGAAAGGTAACTTGCCAAAGTTACCCATTGTTCTCAAATATAGTGCGTTTAGTTACCCCATGTACGGGTACACCAACGGGAGTTATCACCCCCAATAGATCTATTCACAATATTTGCGTTCACTCGCAAGTGACTAATGGTTCATGATTAAGAGATATTGGCAGTGAAGGCAAACTTAGGCAATAATATATTAAGATAGCATACAGTTGGAAAATACTTGTATTCATGGTTTATAGCATGTATATCCCTACGGGATTTAGAAAACATTTAAAGGTAGGACTATGAATTCACCTTATCAAGGTGGTTTATTGATTTGAAATTTAATTCAAATGGGAGTAAACAGCCTCGTCACGCAACCTGGAGTAATATATCAAGTCTTAGTTTGATTGATGATATTACAAACTTTATTTTATAAAGTTTAACTGTTTTTGATTTGATAACTTGTGAAATATCGTATCACTGTTCGGGCTATCATAATCCAGAGGTCATGTAGTAAACGTTTGAGGAGCTGGGACACTTTAAATCATAAATCTAGCAACTCGTCAAAACGTCTACCTAAATGAAATCCCATCACATGAAACTCCCTAGTAACGTGATACGTTATAGATTAAATGATAAGATTTTATCATTTTAAGTTTCTTCAAAAGCTAGTGGATGATAAATTATGTTATATTTATAACATAATTGTTTTATAGTGTTTCGATCGACGAATGATAACGACAAATGTATTAGGTTTTAATAAAAACGAGTCTTATAATATTTAAATATATTTTTATAATTAATATAAAAATATTACATCTTATACCCTTAAGAATATGAAAATGACAATATATACCCTTGGTATATATTAATTTATAATTTTAACCTTTTATAATTAATATTAAAATATTACATTTTATAATTATTTTTATAATTAATATAAAAATATTACATTTTATACCCTTAAGAATATGAAAATGACAATATATACCCTTGGTATATTTCTGAAAAAATTCCACAAGATCGTGTATGTTGATGCATGAAAAAGTTGTGAAGGAAGTTTTTTTAAAAGTGAATATTTTTGCCGAAAAAAAATTATGAAAAAAAACGTTTGTGCATTAAATCGTTTTTTTGTGCATCAAAAATTCGTTTTTGTACCCAACTTCTTTTGACTTTTTGCATCAAAATTTTATTGCGCATCAAACTATAACAAGTTGAAAATTTTGTGCATCAAATTTTATTTTTTTGTGCATTAAAAAAAACGTATGAAAAAATCAGAAATTAGAAAAAACTTCCTTTACAAAAGTTTTATGCACCAACGTACATGATCTTTGGTGGACTTTTTTTGAAATTTTTTGAATAATTTGAAAAAATTTTTTTGAAACTTTTTTAAAAAAAGTTTTTTTTTATTCTTCTCACGGATATTTGTCTTTTTATTTTAACATTCCCCTATATATATATATATATATATATATATATATATATATATATATTTACACTTTTAACCCTTTAATATATGATTTTAAAACATTTAACCCTTAAATTTAAAGTATGGCAAAACAAACCCCTGAAGTTTAACTTTAGGATAATTACATTTTTGGCCCGAAAGTTTAATAATTTCAAAAGTTACAATATATACCCCTATGCATGAAATGTTTTGCGTTTTTAGTCCAAATACCATATACTTTGTATTTTTCAAATGTAACTTAGTTTTGCAGCTTATAGCTTATTAAAAGAGCTTATGAGCTTAAAAAACCAACATGGGCACGTTTGGTTTAGAAACAATAACCTGGTAGGTTAGGGCTTTTAGGATTAGTTTTTAAGCTTATAAAAATGATAGATTAGCTTATTAGAATAACTTATTAAATCAGCTTATGGCTTATAGCTTATTAGGTTCATGAAAATAGCTTTTTAGGGTTTTTAGAGTGCGTTTGGTTTAGGAAAACCAAATGAGTAAGCTTTAGGGTTTAAGGGCTGATTTCATGAGATCATAAGGATATATAGGAGCTGATATATAATCTAAAACAATACAAGAGCTTATTGAACGAGTGAAAAAGGCTTACTAGTACATGAATTGATGAAATGGGTCGAAATGAGCAATTTATGATTCGAAAACTTGTAGATGAATTCAAAAACTTCTTTCTTCTTGTTTCTTGGCTTCTACTTGCTTATTCTTTCTTCTTAATCTTCCTTGGACTTGTTTAGATCATGATTTGAGTACGTGTTGAGTTTTAGAGATGAGTTTGAAAGAGTGCATGGTTTGCGAGTATATATAGGCTCAAAAAGGATTGGAGGCCAAGTTAAGTAGAGTAGGAACCAAGTTGAGTGGAGTAAGGACCAAGGGATGTAGATAGGATGACTATGTAGGGCTAGTATGGTAGCTTAGAAAGGTGTAAGGAGGGGAGAGGGGTTTTGTTATCATAGGAAGTGATAATGGGGTTTTTACTTGGTGAGCAAGTGTGTGACAAGGTGTAGGGGCTAGGGTGGTGGCAATGGTGGGGGTGGGGGGGAGGATGATGGAGGTGCTTAGAAAGGTGGTAGGCATGGTGGTGAATCATGGAGAAGGGTGGTTGCTTGGTTGTAGCTTGGTTCAAACTAGTTAGGGGGTGACGGGTTCATTAGGGTTTTTGGGTTAGGGTTTTAGTTTTTAGGACGAGTAAGGGCTGAAATGGAGGGAAAGAATGTCTAAATATGGTGCTTAGGGAAGTTGTAACTCATGCCTAAAAGATGGTACGAAATGCCTTAAGAAAATTGGAGGGAAATGAGCTTATTTAAATTCTATGCTTTGTCGGATTGTACATTGAGCTTTAGGATTTATACATTGTTGTTGGAGGGAAAAGTTATGGCATTGTAACCTTGTAACACATGCTTAAAAAAGGCTTTGTACATATGTTTTGTATCCTAAAATTACATAAAAGTTAGGGTTTGATATAAAATGTTACCGTTTTAAAGGGTTTTTTTTTTTGTTCGTTTTGTATTAATTGTTATGAAAGGTACGTTAAATAGAGAACATATGGTTAAATGGTGATTAAAATATATAGTTGAATATTTATAACGTTTATTGTCATAAACGTTGATGAAATTGGCATTGGTAGGTTACGTGAACACGTTTACTTTTGTAATGTAAGTTACGTTACATTATGGATGGAATAAAGCAAAAATCTTTCCATGAAAATGGTTGCATCTAATTTAATAGATGGATAATTTTCATTAGGGAAAAATTGATTAGTTTAATAGTTGGATAATTAATGAGGAAAATTTATGGGTTGTTATAGTCACCCAACCTTACATGAAATATCGTCCCGGGATTTAATTGGATGATGGAGGTGATGTTGAAAACAGGTTGTGGATATTTGGCATGGAATTTGATTTCGCGTTCCCACATAAATTTCTGGTTCCTCTTTTAGAGTTTTATCTTACTTGACTATAGAGTTACGGACTTTGTCTCAGTTGCTTGACTTCACGATCCGTAATTTCTATTGGTTCTTCACGAAGTTAAGTTTTATCATCAAGCCGAAGCTCTTTTATTGGAATGACGAGAGATTATAACAAATAGGCATTTCCTTTAAATTAGAAATGTTGAATGTAATGTGGACAATACTTGAGGTTCTTCAGGAAGCTCAAGTTTGTTATGCACATGTGTCGACCTTTTAAGGATCTTAAATGGCCCAATGTCCGGAGGGTTAGCTTTCCCTTGCTCTTTCCGAATCGGATGACCACCCTTTTCGAGGTGAACATTTAAACATACACCCGATCTCCAACTTGGAAGTCTAGTGGCTTTCACCTTACATTGGCATAACTCCTTTGTCGGTCTCTTGCAGCTTGCAAGCGTTGTTGAATTTCCACTATCTTTTCGGTAGTTTCATGGATTATCTCTGGTCCCGTGAGTTGAACATCTCCAACTTCGGCCCAGCAGACATGTGATATGCACTTAAAACCATAAAGTGCCTCGAATGGTGTGCCATAAAGAACTGGATGGTAACTGTTTTGTAAGAAAATTCTACCAATGGTAAGTGTCTTTCATTATCCTTTTCCAAAATATATAACACAGGCTCGAAGCATATCTTTGAGTGTTTGGATGGTTCTTTCACTTTGTCCATCTGTCTTGGGGTGATATGTTGTACTCATGTCTAATTGAGTACCCAAAGCACTCTGCATTGACTGCCAGAATCTGGATGTGAAATGACTGTCACGATCCGAGATGATAGATATTGACACTCCATGCCATGAGACTATCTCCTTTATATACAACCTTGTAAGGGTTTAACATTATTATAATGTTGCTCTGGTAGGAATAAAATGTGCTGATTTGGTAAGGCGGTCTACAATGACCCAAATTGTGTCATGTCCGCTTGATATTTTGGGTAGTTTTGTAATGAAGTCTATCGTTATTCTTTCCCATTTCCATGTAGGAATCTCTGGTTGTATCAGTAAGCCGGATGGCTTCTGACATTCTGCTTTAACTCTAGAACATGTCAAACACTTGCCGACATATTTAGCGATGATTGCCTTCATGTTAGGCCACCAATAGAGTTTCTTTAGATGCTGATACATCTTGTCAGAACCTGGGTGGATTTCGATTTATGGGATTCGTGCATGATCAAGTCCTTTAAACCACCAAATAATGGTAACCAACTTCGATTCTTGATACAACGAGTTCCATCAGGACGTACATCAAATGCTTTATCTATTCCTCGTAGGTTCTCATCTTTGATGTTCTCTTCTTTGATCGCCTCAGTTTAGGCTTCGAGGATTTGTGATGGTAATTTTGGGTGAAGGGTCATGACTAATGCCCTGACTCAGAGTGGTTTGATTCGTTCCTTCTGGCTTAAGGCATCTGCTACAACATTTGCCTTTCCAGGATGGTAGCGAATCTCATAATCGTAATCTGCGAGCAATTCTAACCAACGACATTGTCTCATGTTCAATTCTTTCTGATCAAGGATATGTTGAAGACTTTTATGATCAGTGAACACAGTACACTTTGTGCCATACAGATAGTGTCTCCAAATTTTAAGAGCAAACATTACTGCTCCTAATTCGAGGTCGTGTATGGTATAGTTTTCTTCATGAGGCTTGAGTTGTCAGGATGCATATGCAATAACTTTTTCTCTTTGCATTAACACCGCTCCCAGACCTTGGAGTGATGCATCACAATAAACGACAAAATCTTCGTTTCCTTCTGGTAATGCTAAGATTGAAGCTTCACATAGCTTCTATTTTTAGCAGTTAAAAGGCTGACTCTTGGTCTTCTCCCCTGATATACTTCTTGTTTTTCTAGGTTAATTCAGTCCAAGGCTTTGCAATCTTTGGAAAACCTTTAATGAATCTCCCTATTAGCGGCAGTCTAAGAATTGATTATTTCTGTAACGGTGTAGTAGGAGATGCCAATTCTTAACTGCTTCAATCTTAGCGGGGCCAACGTGAATTCCTTGACTATCAATTACGTGCTCGAGAAATTACACGATACTGATCCAGAAATCACTTTTAGAGAACTTGGCATATAATTTCTCCTTTTTGAGTAATTTCAGTATTATTCTCAAGTGATCTGCGTGTTCTTCTTTGTTACGGGAGTATATAAGAATATCATCAATGAACACTATCACAAATTTATCCAAGTATGGTTTACATACAACGGTTTCATGGGGTCTTGAACACAGCCAGGAGCATTGGTTAAACCAAACGGCGTCACTTAGAATTCGTAGTGTTCGTACCGTGTTCTGAAAGCAGTCTTAGGAATATCTTCATCCCTGACTCTCAGTTGGTGATAGCCTGATCTTATGTATTCTTTGAAGTTCAGTTACTCAACTTGTAGTTGATCGAAATAAGTCATCGATCATTGGGTAATGGGTAACGATTCTTTACGGTGAGTTTATTCAGCTCTCGGTAATCGATACACATTCTGAAAGATCCGTCTTTCTTTTTAACAAATAAGACAGGAGCTCCCCAGGGCGAAGTACTTAGTCAAATAAAACCTTGGTCTGCTAACTCTTGTAGTTGGTTTGATAGTTCCTGCATTTCTGAAGGAGCTAATCTGTAAGGTGCTCAGGCTACTGGTGCCGGTCCTGGAATTAAATCTATTTGAAATTCTACTTGGCGAACTGGAGGAAGGCCGGGTAGATCTTCAGGAAAAACTTCCGAAAATTCTCTGACTACCGGTATATTTTCTAGTCGTTTTTCGTCTGACTTCTTCTCCATTACTTATGGGCCTACGAAAACTTGATATCCCCTTAGATATATTATCTCTTCGGTTGTAAATACAGGACTGAGGTTTAGTCGGGTTTTTACTTCGATCACCCTCGTATGATTCCAAAAGTTTCACCGCGATGGGGATGTGGACCGACTTTCTCGTCACAGATAATTCTAGCATGATACTTGGATAACCAATCCATACCAATGACGACGTCGAAACTACCAAGTTTAATCGGCATAAGATCAATTTTGAAAGGTTGGTTTAGCAAAATCAGAGTGCAACCCTGGATAACGGTATTAGTGCCTACTAGGTTTCCATCGGCCATTTCAATGTCGTAGGTGGTATCTAGTGTAATTGGTGGGATATTAAGCTTAGAAGCAAAAGATATGGATATAAAACTTTTATCGGCTCTTGAATCAAATAATACTCTAGTTGGATGTTGATTTAGAAGAAGTATTCGTGGACACGTTCGGGTCTTTGTGAGCGTTCTTGTCCATCAGCAAGTATGCTTTTCCATGGGCATTGTTGTTTGCTCTTGAGCACTGACTTCTGTAATGTCTTTTCTCTCCACGGGCATGACAAGTTACTAACACTGGCTACAGGTTGCTTCCAGTGGCTGGCCCTTTGTTTTTGCAGTTCCTGGTCAGATGACCCACCTTGTTGCAAGTCTGACACTTGATAGTGCAAGGTCATGTGTGATACATAGTGACATTTTCTTACACTGGGGAAGGCTTCCAGTATTTCCTACTGTTTTATGTTGGGGTGACAGTATGACGTGACAGAATCTTGTCTTTATTCTGTTGTTGTTGGTGATCATTGTTGCGGTTGTTATTGTTGTTATGGTTATTCTGGTAGTTGTTGTTGGTGAAGGTTCTTCTATCATCAAACTTTCGTTTGTGATCATTAGTTCCTTGCACAGAATTGTGCTTTGTTACTTGATCCATTAACCTCTGGGTTATGGTAATAGCTTCCTCCAAATTTTGAGGCTTTGAAGCGGTAACATTTCCTTCAATACTTCTGGGTAATCCCCCGATGAAGACTTCCATAAGTTTCTCAGAATTTGGCATCATAGTTGGACATAAGATTTCTAATTCCTAGAATCTTCTAATGTAAGTCTTGAGATCATTCCCTTTTACAGTCAGATTGTAAAATTCATCTTCCATTTTCTTGACCTCAGTTCGGGGACAATACTTCTTTATTAAGAGCTTTTTAAATTCAGACCAGATGATCTTGTAGGCTTCCTCTATTCCAATAGGGTAGGCGAATGGATTCTACCAGAACAAAGCTTCTTCTGTTAGAGTACCAGTAGTAAATTTCACTTTGCAGTCTTCGGTACAATTGCTACGGGAAAATACCGATTCAGTTCATTCAAACCAGGGTGAGGCCTTATAGGCGCCTTACGTACCTTTGAAATTGAAGGTTGGCAAACTCAAAACCTCTTCTGTTGCTACATGTTCCTTGACTACAGGAGTTTCACCTTGTTGGGTGTTCCTATTTGTATTGTCAGCATTTGCCATGGTAGCAGCTTGTGCTTCCAGAGCTGCAGCAACACTATCAACAACTAGTTTCCTGATGGCGGCCTGAGTCATGGCTGGTGCTGCAGATATTGATGTCCTCTTGGGAGCCATTCTATCAACATTTACAAGACAACATAAAATAAGAATCATATCATAAGTTATTTGTACAATGTATGGAAATTTTGACAATGACTTATTTGATATAGGTTCTAACAAAGAAATACACATTCTTTGATATTACGTTGCAGGATATAACAAAAAAATTTGGAATTGACACTCTAACAAGCATCTAACTCTTTAGTTTCTCGGGGAACTGGTTTTCAACTTATAAGTGGTACGGTATGATCCATAAACGTGTTACAAACTCTACAAAAGATAGCTCTCATTGGAAGTCTTAGATTCCAAAATATGTATGCTCAATGTTTTGATTATTAATCATATCCATGATATCTGGGTACAAAGGTTTGAGAAGACCGGATGGTAAGAGAACCATAGTAATCCCGGATACTTAAGATACGATACATGAATAATCTTAACACATGGTATAGGATAGACAACCATGACATACATAAATCGATATCATAAAACAGCGAGTAGAATGGGGATCCCCACGGTATTAAGTAGAAAACAAGCTTTCTCTACATATTTTTACATAAGTCATAAATTTGACAAGTGTCATTATTTATGCCACACATCCAGTGGTTGGATTCTAACAAAAGCTGTAAATGATAAGGATCTAGTCTAGTAGTCTGGTGGTCCTCCCTTGTGGTTCTTGAGTTCACGGATCTTGTCTAGAAGACTCTTCATATCTGATCGGTGGCGAACTTGGATATCCTCGATGAGTATCTCTAGAGTAGAAGTCCTGGCGCGAGCAAGAACAATCTCTTCGTCATCCCCCGTTTGCTTTCTCTGAAATTCATCAATTTGGGTACGGGCTTCTTGAATTTTAGTTTCTAGTTGGTCAAAATCTCGTTGTATGATTACTCGACCATTACCAAGACCTTCTATCTTATCTGTCATGTGCCTCAATGCGCTCAGAGGAGCTATCTAAGTGATTTATATATAGTCTTGATATGTTCCTCAATGACGCTTTAAAATCGTTTCTTGAGAACTTTCTTCAAATCTCATATTACCTGAGGTGGGGTAGAGAAATCAAAGGTCAGGATGATAGGATCGGGCTCGTTTTTGAGGGTGGAGAATCTTCTTATGAAGAAAGAAATCTTGGGGGATTCAAAACATTGGTGATAGTGGTAACACTGGAGATGGAGGCAAAACAGTTGGTGGAGCAATAGAAGCTTGTGGTAGTGGAATAGGTGATTCATTACTAGTAGCATTATATGCTTGCATGACCTTCATATATAGATCATCGTGGAAAGGTGAAATGGCTAGCGAGGCCAAAAGATCCTTAGATAAATCCTCTGAAGGATCAGAAGAGGTGTTTCCCGGTGAGGCTGTGGAATAGTCCAGAGAAGCCGGGGTATAGTCAGGAGTAGTTGTAGTGGAAAAAGCAACCTCAACATCGAAATCAGATGGGATGATAATAGGGTGGGTGGATGTAGACATAATTCTGTAACAACCCAGTGTAAAATAACATAAGTTATTTATATAATAGTTATGTATCTTTACATATTATTCAGGAAATGTAGTGGCACGGAGGACTTTTTGGGAAAAAATAGTTATAGTTTAGGTTTTAACCTTGTTCTCTATAACAGCGGCTCTTGATACCAATCTGTAAAACCCCCTTATTTGACATATAGCAGTGGAAGCTAATTTGGGGTATTACTTCATGAATCAACAGTCATAATCATAGAAAACGACTCAAAAGAGACGTTTTGAAAAATTTAGTTATCATTCAATAATATACACGAGTTTTACAAAAGGAGGTCACAAAGTACATTGAAAACATATATGTTGAATAGATAACATATTTGGGAACTCCTCACAGTCCATAGCCAATCCGTGCATTGTTTGCTCAATTACCTGAGATAAACATGCTAAAAGGGTCAACACAACGGTTGAGTGAAATTCACAGTGTTTGAAATGTAATAGTTGAATACAAGTCAATGTAATAGTAATAATTGCAACGAATACAATTATCATGGTAAACAGTATTATATTATTGCACTAAGCTCATGACACCTAAGCCTTAAGTAAATGTTATTCATAAGTTGTTGCCTCAAACGGGTGCTTTGCCAAACACCCGGAGTTCCTCAAATGATATGCGTCTGTATGGTAGTGCGTTGTTATCCACCCGGACGGGGAAGTTCAGTCCCAATAGATCTATTCACGGCATTCGCGCTTACTCAACCAGTACGTTCGGTTACAAGTAATTAACGGTTCATGATAGTGGGGCCTTTTGGCAAATGAAGGTACTTAGGCAATAATATATCAAGATAGCATACAGTTGGAAAATACTTGTATTCATGTTTATAGCATGTATCTCCCCACAGAGTTTAGAAAACATGTAAAGGTGGGACTATGAACTCACCTTGATAAGGTAGTTGATTGATTTGAAATTTAATTCAAATGGAAGTAAACAGCCTCGTCACGCAACCTGGGGTAATATGTCAAGTCTTAGTTTGATTGTTTTAAAACTTTATTTCATAAAGTTAAACGTAATTATTCATTTGGTTTATTAACTTGTGAAAACATCGTATCACTGTTCGGGCTATCATAATCCAAAGGTCATGTGGTAAACGTTTGAGGAGCTAAGACACTTTAAAGTAAACTTCCAGCACTGTTCAAACCGTCTACCCAAATAAAAACCCCTCACATGAAACTCCCTAGTAACGTGATACATTATAGTTAAATGATAAGATTTTATCATTTTAAGTTTTTTCAAAAGCCAGTAGATGATAAATTTTGTTAAATATATAACATAATTATTTTATAGTGTTTCGATCGACGAATGATAACGACAAATGTGTCGGGCTTTAATAAAATTGAGTCTTATAATATTTAAATATATTTTTATAATTAATATAAAACTATTACATTTTATACCCTTGAGAATATGAAAACAAAAAGTCAAAAGAAGTTGGGTACAAAAACGAATTTTTGATGCACAAAAAGCCGATTTAATGCACAAACGTTTTTTTTAATAATTTTTTTTCGGCAAAACTATCCACATTTAGAAAAACTTCCTTTACAACTTTTTCATGCATCAACATACACGATCTTGTGGAATTTTTTTATATTTTTAAAACATTAAACCTTTAACTTTCAAGTATGACAAAACAACCCCTGAAGTTTAACTTTAGGATAATTACATTTTCAGCCCCTCTAGTTATATGTTTCAAGAATTCATAATATATACCCCTTTGCATGAAACCAATGGCGAATTAAGTCCAAAAACCATAATATTGATATTTTTGAAATCCAAAAGAGTTTTGCAGCTTATGGCTTATTAGAATAAGCTAACATAAGTTAAGTTTACGAGCTTAAAGCTTATAGAAAGAGCTTGTTATAACAGCTTATGGCTTATAGTTTGTTAGATACACGAAAAGAGCTTTTTAGGGTTTTTAGAGTGCGTTTGGTTTAGGAAAACCAAATGAGTAAGCTTTAGGGTTTAAGGGCTGATTTCATGAGATCATAAGGATGTATAGGAGATGATATATAATCTAAAACAATACAAGAGCTTATGGAACAAGTTATAGGACTTACTAGCACACGAAATGGGTGAAATGGGTCGAAATGAGTAAAAACAACTCGAAAACTTTAGAAATGAATCAAGAGACTTCTTTCTTCTTGTTTCTTAGCTTCTACTTGCTGTAAACTTTCTTCTTAATCTTCCTTGGACTTGTTTAGATCATGATTTGAGTATGTGTTGAGTTTTAGAGATGAATTGGAAAGTATGTGTATGTTTCGTATATATATAGGGTGAAAGAAAGAGTAGAGGCCAAGTTGGATGGAGTAGGGACCAAGTTTACTTGGAGTGGTGGCCAAGGGTTTTTCTTGGTATACAAGGATGGTGACAAGGTGGTGATGAGGTCATGGAGCTACTTGAGGTGCTTGAGATGGCTAGCAAGGTGGTGAGTCATGGTGGAGTTAGGGTGGTTGCTTGGTTGATACATCATTAAAGGTCATGACTGTTTTTGGACAACCAACATCGGTCTCGGTAAAATGGTTGTCATTAACAAACCGTAATTCTGATTAAGCTCAAACCAATAAGCATGGTTAGATATTTGAGTCATCTACAACTTTTAGTTTTACATATTTAGGGGTCACTATACAAAAATTTAGAGATAACAACTATTTACTACAGGTGTGCAGAATCTGCGCACCTTTGCCATTTCGGCTATAACTAATTCATCCGACATCGAATCGGGTCTAGTTAACCGGCAAAATGATCACCAGACATAAGGCTACAACCTAGTATTTTTACTTAATACCCAAAGCCTACTGATTTTTTCCAGATCCTATGTTTTATCAACGGATCAGATTCTGAAAACTATGAACTAGTTTAAGGGTGTAACGGGTTTGCTAGGGTTTTCGGGTTTAGGATTAGGGTTTAGGTTTTAGGGTTAGTGTAGGACTAGTTAAGGTTAGGGCTTAAGAGAAAAGTGTGCATTGGAGGCTTGCAACATGATCTTAAAAAGGTTGTACGAGACTAGAAGAAATTTGGAGGGAAAACGGCTAAATTTGAATATTATGCATAACCGGGTTGTGTATTGATCTTTAAGAAGTTGTACTAGGGTTTTGGTGGGAAAGGATATTAAAATTATGATGCATTAGAAATTTGTACACATGCCTTGAAAGCTTATACCTTTGAATTGCATAAAAATATTACATATGATTAGGGTTTTGGTTTAAATATTAACGTATAAGGTTCGTTTTATAAAAACGTTATAAATTGTACGTTAAATAGATAATGTATTGATATTTGTACATATTGCTTGGCATATTATAATGTTTATTTGACATAAACGTTGATGGGGTTGGCATAGGTAGGTTGCGTGAGCTCGTTTACTTAGGTTATGCAAGTTACGTTGCATAATAGGTGGAATAAAGCAAAAATATTCCCGCGAAAATGGTTGTACTTAATTTAATAAGTAGATATTACATTGACGACAATTGCATCTAATTTAATATATGGATAATTCCATAGATGAAAATTATGGGTTGTTATAGTAAAGGACTTGTAACTTGACATTTTTCAGCATTCTGGTCAATCTCTCCTCCCCTATTACTCATATTTGTTGAATTAGGTGTGGTATTGCTATCAACCTTTTCCAAAAAATATATGTCATGAATGGGTTCAGATTGCTTAGTATGATGTTGTTCATTAGCAAGTACATTATGTTGAGTAGTCAATTGTACCTTAGCCATTGGCTCTTTGTCATTCACAGGTTTGATATCTGCATCTACAACATGTGTATCATTCCCGGATTTGCTGCTTGTATCATGATTTTCTTGTTATGTCCCACTGCTTTCTGTAACAACCAAATCAGCATCCAATGCTTTACCCCTATCAACTTCTCCCTCTTGCCTCTGCATCTGAATTTCATTCACCCTTCTGTCATATTGTCTATGATGACGTGCACTTTCGGCAATTGACTTCTTAACAGAACTCATGTGTTTGAGTAGTGTATCTCTGAAATCTTTAGCCTTGATTCGAGTGTATTCTGAGAAGGACTTGTTTGTCATCTGATTATCATAGTCCAAAGAAAACTGCGAATAAATGAATTGCTGACAATGTTTATTGAGCACCCAAAAGGCATCCATGGAATCATCTTTTTGAAATTCATCTTTGTCAAGTTGTTTTTCGAGTTGATCCGCGTAGAGAAATATCACACTTGTAAAAGTCTCAACATCTTAACCAAAGAGTAAGATAAATGCCAGTTTGAATCCATTCTCTGTACGAGTTCCTTTTAGGTCTTCATTTGAAAGAACCTGAAGTTGTAAATGAAGTGATCTAAAATATGACATGCATCTCTCTTTTTCTTTGGGCATATTGTTTTGTATTGCATGTACATCACTTGTTTCATAAACCAAGCTGCTTTCTTTTACTGATTGACTGGATAAAGTCTCTCCCTCTTGTGATAAACTCATCATGACATACTTGAATTGTGAATTAAAATTATATGATCAATTCAGTGATTAATGAGAATTTTGTTAAAGTGATGTTGTTATAAGTGATTTTAGTCCTAGTTAATTCACGGGATTTTACTAATCTTGATTAAACCGGGAAAATAAGTTAATACTTCATGGGATTTTACTAATCAAAGATAAACCATTGAAATTAATTAGTTGTCTAAATCGTGACAAAGTCCTGTGACACAAACCGCAAGATCAGTTACACAAACCGCAAGATCAGTTACACAAACTGCAAGCTCAGTTACACAAACCGCAATAATTTTTTATGCACAAACCGCAAGAAATTTGCACAAACTACAAGAAATTTGCACAAACCGCAAGAGTTTAGTTTCTTTGAAATGTCACAAAACGCAAGATTGCTTTTCCCTATATGTCACAAACCGCAACAATGTTTTGTGCACAAACCGCAAGAAATTTGCACAAACCGCAAGAATTAACAAAAATGCACAAACCGCAAGATTACTTTTCCCTGTATGTCACAAACCACAAGAATGTTTTGTGCACAAACCGCAAGAATTAACAAAAATGCACAAACCGCAAGATTTTTGCAATTTTGGACGGAGTTTAGTTTCCTAGAAATGTCATAAACCGCAAGGTTACTTTTCCCTGTATGACACAAACCGTAAGATTTGTGTTGAAACATAAACAACAAGAATTTTACGCAAACCACAAGACTCAAAAGTGCATAAACCGCAAGCTTCAAACACAAAATGTAAGATTCAAACACAAACCGCAAGATTCATACTTTTCCAGAAAACCAACTTTTAAATCACATAAAAGACACACTTTTTGACGTTTTTGATCCAAACCACTTGTACAACTAACTATATCTAAGCTAGAACTATCTTAAAAACACAAACTTTAAGGTTTTTAAACACAAAAAATTTCGTTTCTTCAAAAACGTACAAACTAGGTAAAAAACAAACAAAAAACATAGGTTTTGATCCTAAAAACGCACACAAACTCACACAATCACCCCATGGTGACTGATACCAATTGATGATATTCATAAATAAGTAATCCTCGATGATATATAAGAGAAACTAGAGAGAAATAATGGTTGGACAAAGTGTAGAGAGAAAATGGAAAATCACTTAGAAAGAGAAAGTGTTTACACAAATGACCAACACCCTCTCCATGGGATGGAGATGGCTTATATACTTCCTAGTAGGCCGTCTATGGGTTGCATTATCTATGGGCTTGGCCCGGTTAGCTTACGTTTAACCAAACGTTTAACTATGAGCAACAATATACAATATTAGAAGTGACCGAGTCTTTTCTCGATTCCTAACACGTTAATACTTAATCTACTAGTATTCTAATTATCTAGGTTAAACCTAATTAATCCTAATTAAACCTAAACTAACGCAAATAGGGGGGTTCGGCCTGAGAGACTGGCACGAGTTTTGGTTTAATCTAAACTAATAAAGCGATAAATGAGACAAATAACGCACACAAGAAGATAAACAAATGATAAAGAAGAGGTCAAGCATTTATGTAAGGAAAACATACTAACCAAGTTTATTTAAATAAAATGTATGAATTGTTTATGTGTGCAATGATTGTACTACATTCGTTGGTGGTATATCATTCCAAAGCTAGGTGGTACTTCTCCCTAAACTCTAGGTTTATATAACGGTTAATCTTGCCACAATCAACCAAACCCGCATAAAGTTCACACAGTCAATTATAATCTATCTAGATGGCAATATTGAAACCAAGCTCATCGAGACTTTACCAACTTATGGCCTAATGGTTATCTATATACTAGTAGTCTGATAAGTGTAGAATACACATATCCGTTTGTACCTAATATAACCCAATTAAACCCAAAACAGACCAAAAATGGCAAAAATATGCTTGTATTTGTGTTTTGTGTGTGCAGGTATAGATAAGTCAAAAATCACAAGAAAATAGTCAAAAACGGGCAAGCACGGACACGAGAATCAGAAGAGTATAAAAAGAAGCTAAAGAATCAAAGCTGAAGCCAGAAAAGTCAAGCCTCAGTCAAATCCAGTCAAAGAAAAGTCAAAATCATGGTCAACAAAAGTCAACAAACCCAAAACAAAGCCTACTTTTCTTTTATAACAAACCACAAGGGCTAGTTTTGCAATTTTCGAAAGTTATTTATAACTAGAAAATAAGAAAAGAAAGACAAGGGCCAAAAGTGTAAAATCCCAAAACTTGTAACAGTTTTAACTGTCTAAAAATAGGCGCGAAACTCATTTACTGTTCACTCGTCGTCCACCTTTCACCCCCATGGTAAAAGAGAGGGCAAATAGAAATTGAGGGTTCTATTGGTCAATTCAAGAGCTCGTTTACACAAAGGCAGGGAGAAATTAGTCTAATCAAAGGATTCTTAAGCTCACTCTCAAGCTTAGGACACGTGGACATAGCAATGGTGAAAGCATAATGGAATGTGGGTTTTTATGCTAAAACATTCACAAAAGAAGCACAAATGCATCCATAAGAGAATGACACGCTGGCAATCCTCAGGTGTCCACAGCTTGATCAAACGGCTACAATTGATGCTCAAATGATTGAAGTAATGATTGGTTGAGATTGAAAGTTTGGTGAGCAGGGCAAGAGGGCTAGAATCTTCCAAGGCAGCCTATAAATAGGCCTCACTTCTCACACACACACCACCTAGTTTTTTTAGTAATTTTTAGTCTAGCTTAAATTCGTATTTTTCTTAAATGTAATTTTCTTTTTTAAGTAATGTAACCAGTAACTTTTATTAATGAAATTTAGTTTAAATCATTCATAAGCTCTCTTTTCTTGTTATTCAAAAGCTGTCTTAATAAGCCAAATTGTCTCAATAAGCTAATAAGCTCATTTTAAGCTCTTTCAGTCTATAAGCTAAAATAGAGCTTATTTTAATTCAGTATTAATCTTACCTAAACCCTAAACCAGTTTAACTTACATTTATAATGGATTCTATTGGATATGAGCTTTATGGAAGGGGATCTTAAATTGGAAGAGATCCCAAGAACTCATACCCTAGCTATATAAGCTAGGAGCTTGTAGCTGCCCTATTGGGAACTTTTGTTTAGCTAAAAGGGTTTCAAGTAAGTTTTCATTTACTTTTCTAATTTCATTTCATTTAATTTAGCCTAGTAGTGTAAGATCGCTTAATAGCCTTATTAAAGTTGGCTATTAAGTGCTTAATTGGTTTAGAAATAGATTAATAATCCCTAGAATGTTTTCATTACTGTTTGCTTTTTGATAGTTTAGATCTTTGATTTTCATATATTTGTCATAAAAACCTCTAAAAAGCCAAAAATATAGTAAAATAGCTTAAGTCTTAGATTATTGCTTATTTAGTTGTTAAGTCATGCTTATTAAAGTAATTTTAATCTGTTAATTGTCTTATTAGCACTTGTTTTTTACTAGATTTCCAAATTTAGTACTTAATCATAACTGTTATAGTAGTAAAGGGTGTTAGCATAAGGTGTTTGACCGTCTTAAAAGTCAACATTCCTGGTGATATTTGCTTGAGTCAGCGAGAGTGTTTCATTTAAGATTAGTTTTCATTTAGTTTTTATAAGTTAGAGTTCAAAATTTCAAAAGATATGGCTTATTATCTTTGTTTTTACACCAGGGCAGTTTTTGACTATCTTTGTGCTTGTAAAACTTTGATCCAAAGCCCTTAAGGCTTAGATCTTACTTGCACTTGTTTATACACTCTATTTGAGTGTGTTTGAGTGCAGGGTTTCCCTTAGGAAGCCTGCACTTTTGAGCTGCACTTGTGCATAGTGCACCAGTACTAACAACAAGTTAGTACTGCTGTCACAAGTTAATACTGCCACCTTTGGCTTAATTTTTAGTTAAGTAAGAATAGAATTTAAGATCTTAGATTCAAGTTATATTAAGTCTAGTTATAGCTTATTATAGATTAAGTCTTAAATCTCATTTCCTAGCTTAATTTCCTAGCTTATTTTTGCTTTCAAAAGTCCTTAAAAAAGTTAAAAAGCCAAAAACAGTACTTAAGAATTTTAGGATTTTAATTTGTTAATTTAGCTTATGAGTCTAGATTTTATAACTTAATTAGATAGATTTTAGGTAGTTTAATAAGTCCTTAAAGTTTTAGAGTCTAGTTTAGCTTTTTAAAGTCTTTAGCTTATTTGGTTTTTGTGCTAAATGCCTTATTTTCTGAGTTTGTGTGTTTCCTCCTCATTTTTAGTAGTTTAAAAGTACTTTAAGCTCTATTATCTTTTCATTTATAGGTTAAGCACATCATAAGCTCATTAGAACTTCTTTCCTTTTACATTTTGAACAAGTGTTGAGTTTTTATAGCTTATTTTCTAAAAACAAGGGTTAAACCCCACTTTCTAAGATCAGCTAAAAAATAAGCTCTTATTGAGCTTAATTGTAGCTTTTAGGTATAAGTCCTTTCATTAAAGTTGTTGTCCTCAAGCTGTATCTAACATATCTTCTCTCTTTAAAGTTTCCTAAAAAGCACTTTTAGTTCTCACCTTATTTTAAGGCTTATTTGGACTTAGTTTGTTGTCGGGGTAGGAACTCAGGGACCATTCTTGTAATTTTTCTATTTTAGTTGTTTTTCAGTTAATCCTTGCCCATTAAATGTTTTAGCCCCGTTAACCCTTAAGTATTTTACACAGTTAGTCCCTAAGTTAGTTTTTAATTAGTTTATTAAGTTTTAATTAATAATTAGGGTTATGTTTTAATTAGTTTAATTAAACTTTTATAAAAAGATAAAAATTAGGGCTTTTATTTTTAGAAAATTTTTGTGCATTTTCTTTAATTAGTGTAATTTTTATAAATTTTTAGGACTTTATTTTTAAGAGTTTTATTATTTTTAATTAGTTTAAATCTTAGAAAAATTATATCTTTTAATCTAAAAAGCCAAGAAAAAAATGTTTTTCTTTTTCCTAAAATTTTCTTTTGTCCTATCTTAGGTTTATAATTTTAGTTTACATTTTTAGGGGTTAAAATTAGTTTACTTGTTTATTTGTCGCGTTTTATTTGTTTCCCGTATTAGTTTAATTGTTTTTTAATTGTCCATTTTAATTATTGATTAGATAATCAAATCATCCATTTGCTCATTCAAATCAGAATCCGGACTTAAACAAGGTTTCAATTTCACTAGTCGTTGGGGAAACGACCCGGGTGATCATACTTACCCGGTTTAATATACCTATTATATATTATATTATAATTATTTTTGAGGGTGAATTTTATCAAGGGTAACTCGGTAATTTTCTTAATTACTCTTAAAAGTTATATTAGTATATATATTTTACGTGTGTAAAACTTGCACAATCATAGTCTATAATCTACTTCAGAAACAAAACATTATTTATGGTCCTAAGATACCTTAGTCTATCATTCACTTAACCAAAGGTAGAAACGGGATTTTATTTATATTCCTAGTGATCTAGTTATATAGATAAACTATATGTAGTATCTATTCCAGACTCTAGACTATAGCCCAAATAACGATTAAGTTACAACGCTTTATTTATAATCCTAGATCTAGTTGAATAATAGATGAAAACATAATCAAGCACATAAATGGGTATGAAGTGATAAACATAATCAACATGCAACGAAAAAGTAAACAATCAATATAAACAAATCAAAACATTCAATCATTATAAACTTAGCTAATACCTACAGGTAGTAGCCCAAAATCTCTATAACAATACACATTATCATATTCGGAACGATTAAAGTAGAAAACGATACGTTAACCGAATAATTATAGTGAGTATAAAATGAATACAAAGAGTTTCCCATGAAAGAATGCCTTGCAGAGACCTTACCCGTTTTTTTTTTTGTCATCTAAAAAATCGTTAAGAATCGTACTTGGTGGTTAGAAGCTCGCTGAAAATCGAATGCTAGGTTTTTTATTTATAGTTCATAAATTAAGGTTCGATTACGGCGTATGGTTGGTCCAATACGACGTATCGAGGGTATTTAGCGTGGGCTCCATAATTATTATAATCCAGAATATTCCTTAACTTCCTCTCAATAAGGCGCATCGATGCATCTGGATATGACGTATTGAGGTCTTCCCGTCATGGATGTCTTGTGAAGTTAGGGAGCGAATACGCCGTATTTTCATAAATGAATACAACGTATCGAGAGTAAACATGCTTGTTTAGAAAGTTGACTAAAGTTTCATATACGGCGTATCTACTGATGTGGATACGACGTATTCTTCAAAGTCAGACAATGGTCTTTAATTCGTCTAAGTCTTGGGATACGGTGTATCTATCTAGAATGATACGACGTATTGATGTCAGATTCAGTAGAATTTCTTGAACTTCTTCGTTTATGCTCCAAAACACGTTATTTTCTCAAACTTTCACCAATTGCTCGATAATAACTGAGATTCATAAAGATAAGCAATTAAGTATCAAATCTTATATAAAATAATTTAAAACGAGCAATATAAACGGGATAAATGATGCTTATAATTAGACATTATTTGATGTCATCAAATATCCCCCCCACTTGAATCTTACTTGTCCTCAAGTAGACTTTAGATTTAACTTATGAAAACGTCTCCCAAACGATTGTATAGGATTTTTCCTTTAAGCATTTTTATTCAATTACTAGTGCACAACCAAACACCTCATGAAATAGGAAATGAAATCACTAAAATCACTCAACTAATCTATGTGGTAACATTTAGTAATTCGCTCAATTGCTCGGTCGTGACGAGTATTCTATCATAAGCTTGGCAAGGATACACATCTCCACCACTAAAGCTAAGGAGTAACAAGTCTAAAAAGGTAAATTAGGTGAATATGACAACGCTTAAGGGTTGATCACTCTTTTTAATCTCTATCGATACCAATATTATAGAAAAGGCGACAAAACCAAAAATGCATGCCCAAATCCATGACCGCGACACGTGTGATTGCTCACTTCCTAACTCGAATAAGCTAAAGAATAGGATTAAGTAATCTTCACCAATAGTATTACACCAACAAGGGCGACAAAATCACACATACATATTTAAATCCCAGAATGAGACAAATAGGATTGCTCAAATCCCTCATTCGTGTAAACCAAAGGTTAGGATGAAGAATGATATAGGGTACGGATTAGGCATGGGAAACATATATAATTGATGTAAAATAAAATAACGAAATAGATAGATTAAGTCCAACTGTAACAACCAGAAATTTTGGATTAAATAATTATCTATAAAATGTAAATTATTTTATTATTAACTTGCATTATTTTTACTTTGATAATTTTCATAGTCAATTTGACCTAAAACCGGGAAGTCATACCGCGTACACTAAAAAACATCTTCGGATGCGTTTTGACTTTGGACTAATTATAGTCTACTCATATTATTCATGTTACGTTCATTTTTAAGTGTTACATAGGTCATGTACACTTACGTTTACGACTTTAAAGTTTTCGCGTACGTTTTGCGTTTTTAGCATTTAGTGCATGTTCGGAACCTTGTAAATTACCACCTTTGCATGTAAACTCATAATATAACCCAATATACTTCCTAATATCAAAAATTTGAATTTTTCACCCCCCTCTTAGCCTCGAATAATTCGGATCCCATTTTTAATAAATGAAGAGCATCTTTTTTAATTTTGCATGCATGTGTAGTATGTAAGAATGGAGAGTGACATTATCATATGCACTTTCAAGAACAAATACTTGCACTAGACATTGGCATGTGATGTTGTAAGCCTTTGACGCCATTTGACTAAATTGTAAGAAGCTTGAACCATGGTTACACTTTTTGTATCCAAATTGCTAAGTCTTGCACCATTTTCTTCCCCTTGGCTCCCAACATACACGAACCAAGCACACATACTTAACTAGTGTGTGTGCGATTGACTAGTCAACCATACTTACTTAAAGACCCTAGACATGCCCTATTTAAACATCATACTTCTCATTTCTAGGGTTACATATCATTCTATCAACACACACAAGCCACAAAACTTCTCCCTCTCTTCCTTTGGAGCTCACAACTCAAACAACACAATTTAAGGGTTTCATTTTTCTTTTATTTCTTAATTGTTTAAAGCATTCAAGGTTTACTTCGAAGTTGTTCTAAGGTGTTTTTAAGTATTGGGTTAAGTTTTTCTTCAAGAATCATGATTAGGGTTTCATAAATTAGTGGTGGGTTTTCAAGATCTAGGTTTTCTCTCATTAGATCTTGTGTTGTTTTCTTGTTCTTCATCTTTTGTAAGCATTTCTTGATCTTTCCTCTTTGATTTTCTTGTTCTTCTTCATGTTTATGCATATTTCTTGAAGTAAAACATCACCTTATGTTTGTGTTATGTTTTCCTAAACTAATCTAATGGGTTTTCAAAAGTTGGAAATGGTTTTCATGTCTTTGCACTTATTATGTTGTTAATATAGTATTTATGTTAGATTAGTGATTAAACTTGATGTTTAGTGAAGTTGTAACAAGTGGGTGGAAGAGTTAGGATAGATTTAGTGTTGGTTTGTTGATTGAAACATTGGCGAAGGGATTAGGCTAGTTAAAGGGTGTTGATATTACGGATAAAAGATTTAAAGTATTTATGGTAAGTTACGTATTCTGTCTAAAAATAGTAGAGTTGTAAACGGGTCTCTAAATCGTTTTGAGAAGTCTAAACCTTGAAATTATGTTAGTATACTTTAATACGTAAATTTTGATATAAAGAACACGAAAATCCGTGATGACATCAAATAACGTCACTTTTATAACATCATTTATCTCGTGTAAATTACTCATTTTGTATAATTATTGCAAGAATTGGTACTTAATTGCTTAAAGTTGTATTTACAGTAATTATGGAGTACTTTGTGAAGATTATCTAAAAGGCACGCATTTTGGAGCTTAAATGAAGAGTTCGAGAAAGTCTACTCATCTGATAGCCAATACGCCGTATTATTCTAGACCTATACGACGTATCCAAGACTTTGACGAATTAAAAAACCATTGCCTAACTTTGAAGAATACGCCATATCCACATCAACGATACGTCGTATATAATACTTTGGTCATATAACACCCCATTTTCGGCACGCAACGAAATACAACATTGGGGTGCTACTTCATAGTCACAAAGTACAAGTTACAGAAAACGACCTCAAAAAGAGACGTTTTAGAAATAAGTTTTCACATTCAACATATTAAAATATCAGAGTTTATGAATAGGTCCCAACAGTTTAGCAATACACAATGTTTTGAAAAATAAAGTTTTGTCGAATGTATAAAAATGTAGAGTCTCCAGTACATATCCGTGCGGCTTCCCCCCGAGCAATATACCTGAAAAACCTGAGATAACATGCGAAAAATGTCCACAAATAATGTTGAGTGAAGTTCATAGGTTTTAATAAGCAAAGCAATGTAATCCTCTAAGTAAATAAGTAGAACACGAGTAATAAATAAGTAGAACACAAGCATTGTTCATCGAGTGACATTGTAACACATACAAGTCATATAAAGATATTATTGCATCGAGCTCATGACACCGAACCTTAACCATAATAACATAAATGTTGCCCACGAAGGTATAATTGCCATCTACCTTAGATTTCTCAATACAATGTGTCCGTTCGACATGTACTCAAGTGAGAGCTACTCACCCGGACGGGGTTTGTCAAACCCAATAGATCTATTCACTTGTACTAGCGTTTATCACGTACGTAATTAATGGTTCATGAAATTAGGGACTTTTCGGCAAAGGTACTCAATGCTAATAAATCACATATTTAGGTCAAGCATACCAAAGAAATCACTTGTGTTCAAATTTTCAAAACTAGCATGTATCTCCCTCGCGGGATTTGTAAAGCATTTAAATAAGTAAAGGCGAGGCTATGAACTCACCTTATGTAATAAAGAGAAATGAGCACAACACAGATCAACAAATAACAAATAGGAAACTCCTCGAATGCGGGCCTTTTAGTAATGAAATGCGAGGAATGATAAGGACGTCGGATCAAACAAGAAGTTCTAAGTACCACCTAAAATATATGGCGTAACTTAGAAGGATAAAATAATATTCAATACGTAAAAATAAACAAGTGTTTATAAGTTGTGTTTCCAAAATGAGCATGGCATTGCACTAAGGTTTTATAAAGTATTGTTTACCCAAACTATGATGACTAACCTCATTTAATATGTATCAAAACATGTAATTATTTTCACTTCTTATGTCTCGACTTTATAAAAGTTTATACTTCCATTTCCAAGTTTAAAACGACACATCAATTTGAAATTCTGATTTTGTCCCTAGTTTACAAGCTTCTAATTCTCTATTCGTAAATGATCTAAATGCGAGGTTTTTGCCTATGGAAAGGTCTTTGAGTCTATTTTCCAGATATGCAGGCCCAACTGCCCAGAAAGTTCCAAAACCTGGGTGAAATTACTAATTTACACTTCAATATCAAACAGATTATTTTCTGGATTTCAACGCTTCACCATTTTTAACGTATCTACTAAACCATGTGTCCGCAAAGGCCGAAACGACTGCTCAAGTCTAAGTTAGTTCAATATCTAGGACCTACAATTTTACATATTTAGGTGTTTATATACAAATTTCTGAGCTTATTACAATTTCAAAATCTGGTGTCAATTTTTGACTAGTTTTACCAAAACGACTATATCTCACCTATCCAAAAGAGTTACGACTCTGTCCAAATCTCTACATGAACCTTAGACATTTTTATATAACCCTATTTAATTTATTAGGTCTTCACAAGCCAAAAATATTTCATTATACACTTATATAACTGCTGGTCCAAACAGTCCTTAAGAAAAATGTCACTGATTTTTACGGCTTACGAAAATGGGCGTAATTTGAAATATATTGATGCTATTAACGCAAGGTCAGAGGGAGATGAAAGATCTATGAGTCCTCTACATGCACCATAATTCCCTTTTAAAAAGTTAGTACAAAATGTTTGAGTTATGACCCGTTTTTTAACAGTATGTGAAATCCAACTAGTTTTACTAAAACGGCGATAACTCACTCATCCGGAGGAGTTACGGACCCATTCAAATCGCCACATATACCTTAGACATTTATCTACAATCCTATTAACTTTAAAAGGTAACTCAAGACCAAAAATAATTCGTAGAAATCACAACAACCTGCTGTACAAAACTGTCCAAAAACCACACTTGCAAAAACCAACCAAACACCATTTTTATTCTATCAAAATACTATGCAATGCCACACTAGTTATTCCACACCCTCAAGAACATCAAGAATATACTTATTTACATAATCCATGGCTAAAATGCATGGCCAATACTAACAAGAAAAATCAAGAATCCAAGATTAAGACTTACTGGATTGTGATTAGGGTTAAAGAATCAAACACAAAACATCCCTTTTTTTGTTGGCTGATTTCGAACCTAAAGAGAACCCCAAACCAAACACAAATTCGATCCTAACCTTTCAAAATATAGTTATCTACTTGATAAATCAAAATCCTAATCAAATCTTCAAGAAAATCACCAATTAGATACTCTAAACTCCGATTCGATCCACCAACCTTTGCAAGGAGTATAAGGAGGATGTTGTGGTGTGTAAAATAAGCATGAAATTTTTGTAGGTGGTGGTGGTGATGGTGTGGTGGACTCATGGACACATGTCCTTGAGTTAGAATAATTTTAGTGTCGGCGTGGACATGGGGGGTGGGTTAGGGTTGGGAGGAGATTTTTGGTTTAATTTTTATGATAAATTTCTTTGTAATATGGAGCTTAGTGAGTGGTTGGGTGTTTATAGATTATAGTGTTGTGAAGCGCAAAACTAAGTAAAAACATCAAAGACAGCGTGTTCAAGAGTGGTTATGAGGGGTGTCTGGGAGCGTCACACCTGCTACATAAACACACACGTAAGACGTACAAGTCGACTCACTAAATGGAATAAAATTATATATTTAACCTAAATGTATGGTGGACATTTATGTAATATAATAAATTACATAGAGCACTTAGAAGGAAATTTAATCTAAAACCGGGTTCATGTTTAATAAACGTTTTATTACGAACGCGAGATAACCTAACTGGTAAATCGTAAAAGTAAATTTTTACTTAAAGTAAATTAAATAATAAAAGTATGAATTAAAATAAAGACCTGAAATTTATGAAATGTCACATCCTTCTCACCTTAAAGGAGTTCCGTCCCGGTACTCAATTCGCCTTATTAGCCATCGGTTTACTTGTGAAGAGATGATGATACCTGCTGTTGAATTTATCTTCACGCTTCCATGTGAACTCAGGTCCTCATCGAGGTTTTTAATAAATTTTGATGACAGGAATAAGGCTCTGCTTTAGTTGTTTGACCTCATGGTCTATGATCTTTAGAGGATCCTCGATAAAGTGTAGATTGTTGTCGAGTCAGATTTTCATTTAGTAGAAAAACAAGGTTTTCATCAGATAAACGTTTCTTCAGGTTCAAGGCGTGAAAGGTACTATGTTAGCCTTAAAATATGAAGCCTTATACGGAATTACATTAGTTTATTATTAGTCGGATACGCTAGGTTAGAAAATGTCAATTATAGGATAGATAGCTGTCATAGGCTATATATGCCCCATCCTTACTTCCAAGGAGGGGTGAGGATAATCATTTTTGTAACATAAAGTGTGTGTGTTTCTCTCTCTAGAAAACACACACATCTTACCTTTCTCTCACTACATTTCTAATAAACATGGCTACTTATTTCTTTTATCCCCTCGACCTCCGGATCGTGTATTTTAGGCTAGAATCTTTATGGGTAACAATTGGCATCAGAGCCTAGGGGCGTTTTGTGTTCGTGGTTTGCATTTTGGGGTGTTGTTCGGGCTTATTTAAGCTTTTCGTGAATTATTTTTAAGCCAAAAAGCTTCGGCTTTTCATGGTTGGTGGAATTTTGTGCAAAAGCTTAAAACTTTCTTCTTTCTATAGTTTCTAGGTTATTTGTACAAGTGGCTTATGGATTTTCATAGCTTATTTATGAGTTTTTATGGTTCGGATGACTTTTGTACTCAAAATCTTGATTCAAAATTTTTCGTGTTAAAAATCATCAAGTTTGGATTTTTATGCTTCTACTAGTCTTAGATAGGTAAGAATTACAAGAAAAATCAGGTAAAAACGTCAAAAATGAGTCTTTTAAAATTTTTTGATTTTTGAGTTTCGAAGTGTATTGGGCGAAGTATACGTGTTTTTTTGTTCAGGCGAAGTATACGTAGTTGGTCAGCCGAACTATACGTACAAGCGAATTATGCACTTGGTCAGGCAAACTATACGCACAGGCGAATTTACACTTAGTCAGGCGAACTATACATACATGCAAACTATACGTACAGGTGATTTATACGCATAGGCGAATTATACGCACAGGTGATTTATACGCACATGTGATTTATACGCATGAGCCTAGGTGATTTATACACTTTTCCATGGGTGAATTAATAGGTATAGTAATATATAATATTATATAATAGGACTTTTTAAAGCAGTAATATATATCAATCACGTATGAGATCCGATTTATGCCAAAATTGGAGACGATTTATACCCTAATTTCACCAAGAACCAAACTTAAACACCTTCCACAACACCAAAGCAAACACAACACTTAATGCTAAAATGATCGTTAAATATTCACTAAAACGTCAAAACGGCTATAGATTTGGACTTTAATGTCAAGTGATCACGGAGTTGATTTGGTATCCCTTATTTGAGTTTGAAGTGGGTTTCACGAAGGCGTCTACTTATTTCATCATTGAGACTTGCTTGAACAAATACCGTTATGATTGAGACTTGGCTCATCTAGTTATACACGATGTAAGGAGTTACATTGTAGTACTCACGGTCATAGATATCACTTAAAGGAGTTACGTTGTAGTACTCAGTGTCACACGCAAAAGCCGATGTGGATAATTTCAAGAGGTGTTGTACTTTTCATATACTTTGTGATTGGAGTATAGGGTACTTAGAGGCTTTCTTCTGCACCGTTCTTCAATCAACAACAGTGCAAGCTTAAGTAACAAATTTGGGGAATCTTACTTCATTTTCAAGTTTGGTATATCGGGTTTACTTCACCATGTGGTCACAGCAATAGCCGACAAAATACGAGGTTGGTAAGTCAGCCAGAGAGTTTAAAGGTTGAGATGTAATCAGCAATTCTCACGGGATATTTGAAGCTACATAATGTCAATGGTACTTCATAGTCTAAGTAAAATCTTTCAAAATTCTTTCAATGTCATTAATAACTTTTCAAGATGTTTGCTTAAGACAAGAACTTCTCGAGCATATGAGCGTACACGTCAATGATACTTCTGAGAGTTCGAAACCATCATGGAGGAAAACATGTACTTTGATGTAATCAGGTCAACGTCCAGGGGGAAGTAGTTTATACTACTTTACTTAGTATGGTTTATGTGAAGTATTCTGCAAGCGTGAGAAAAGTGTTGATGATTTCTTGCATGTTCCCCCGAACGGATATTCACCAAGACCAAATATCATGATACAGTATAGAATGTAAGAGTTTAAATAAAAATGTGAGGTTTAAGGTTAAAACGCGAGGTTTTAGCAAGAATTTACGTAAACGCGGAACGAAGCAGAAAATACAAAAATTAGGAATTATAAATCCTTGAGGTATATAATGGGAATATTAAACTTCATAGGACATATAAACGGATAAAAAATCCTAAGCACGACTCACGTATAGCTAGAAACGCAAGATTCACTAAATCGGGTGAACAATAAAACGTATAGTTTCACTTAATAATAAAAATATAAATGAAGTATGGATTAAATATTGATCTTGAAAATATGAAATGTCACAGCCTTTCCTCCTTAAGGGAGCGTCGTCCTGGTGCTCAATTCGCCTTATCCACTCTTGGTTTACTTGTGAAGAGCTGAGGATACTTGCCTTGACTTGATCTTCGCGCTCCCATGTGAACTCAGGTCCTCATCAAGGTATCCAATGAACTTTGACAATAGGAATACGAATATGCTTTAGTTGTCTGACCACATAGTCTATTATCTTTATAGGATCCTCGATGAAGTGTGGCTTGCTGACGAGTTGAAATGCGTCTAGTGGAACGACAAGATTTTATTAGATAAGTATTCCTTCGGGTTGGAGACGTGAAAGGTGATATGGACTCCACTGAGTTACCGTGATAGTTCAAGCTTGCATAGCTTGCTAAACGTGTTTGAAGGGTTTCATAAAATAGTTTTACAAGGTAGCAACTAAAATTGAATAAATAATAGTCAAAGCATTAAATGTATGCAATGTGCGTGGGTATGGATCAATTGTTATGAAAATCCTAAATGAAAGGATTGAATATTTGTACAGATGAGAAAACAAGTGAAAGCAAAGGATTAATATGTCATATCGAGGATCAAAGATGCATATGTCGAGTAAGAATAATCAATTTCACCAATAAACAATCTGAACGAAGGAATCAAGGAAAAGTACATATCTCCAAAAGAAGTAGAGAGCAATGCAAAAAGATTAACCGAGTATAATAATTTGTGAACAGGGAATTCTAAAAAGGGCTAATGGCAAATAAATGTATTATAGTTGTCATGATTTCCATTTATATGTATCGAACAAAATTTTTTGCTTTTCTGTGTACTCAACTCGATTTTATTGCATTTTTTATGTATTTTATGACCATTTTACCCCTCATTTATTAACTCGGGAGGGGCAAAATAGTTATTTACTACACAAAAAATACAATAAAATCGAGTTTAGTACATAGAAAAGCAAAATTTTTTGTTCGATACATATAAAAAGAAATCATAATAACTATGATACATTATCATGCCATTAGCCCTTCTAAAAAAGGAGAGATTAATTATTTTTATGAACAAAGCAGCAAACGATCATTATTCATTACAACGAAAGAATGAATAGATCATAAAAAAATGGTCATAGCATCACGATAGGAATAAATGAGAGTATATGAAGAAACAATAAAATATATCGCGAGCATGTAAAATTTGAATATGTCAACGACTAATGAGAGTACCTAAAAGAACATATGTACAAATGTAATAGGGATCAAAATAATAAATATAGAGAATGATTTGAATAAACAAATTACGAATCAAAGAAGTATGAAAAATCATTTGTACGAATAATCAAGCAAACGAAAGAATCAACTGATCATAATAATAGGAAATAGAAGTAGATGTCGAGAATATCAAATTATAATAACGGTAAAAAATAAATGAACGTAAAGAATTATGAAAGACTATATAGAGTCATTCATGAAACGAACCGATGCAAACGAGAGAATTAGTATCAATAGTTGAAAGAGGCATGTTTCAAGGAAACAATATGTCACGATATTAAACGAGATAAGTGAATTAATTGTGCAAACAATTAATATTTAAGGAGGGTTAATACCAAATGGATAAAACAAACACATATTGTTGTGAGGATAAGTTATAAAACTTCCTTTTATATAGAAGTCTGAGGTTATGTACTGCTATTTGCAATATGCCCTCTAGAAAACTAGAAAAATTGACATGCTTTTGAAAACTATTTGCACTACTCTCTCGCTCGAATTCTTTACACACCCATGTCAAAAGTTAATCGACTTTTCTAAGCACGTAAAATGTAATCGATTCCAGAGGACTGTCTTAGAGTGAGAGAATCTTTTTGAAAAAATTTTGATTTTCCTGATTTTGTATTTTCTTTTTGAAGTTTTATTTTTTGTATTTTGCTTTTCTCAAACAATATTTACATGGTGATGTTTGATGATGATATCAAAGCCGTCTCATTTGTAGAAACCTCCAGATCAGCTGGAGCAAACATTCATACCAATCCTCTGGAAAATATATTTAAACTGAATCCTCGGGAGGGCTTTTCGTAAAACATGTCAGTAATGGTATTCAGTTTTCTGACAAAATATAATTCAATTTACCATTTTTCAACCTGTTCCTTTATGTAAAAAGATGATAGGAGTATGGATTGTTCTTTGTTCGCGAATGTTGTTACGGGGTTGCATGATATTGCTATGGTGATGAACGAGCCTCGCCGCCCCCCCACACTCCCACCTTCGGAATTAGAGGTTGATCCAGTCTGACCGCCATAATATACGCTAGAGAGATGTGTCCTCTCACATTACTTGAGCACAATTGCAGATATGCCAGTACCTCTGCCTCTGCTGAAAGACATTGCAGTGGTTGAGTTTCTTTACATCCAAACTTACGCTTATCACAAGGAATTGCCCCATATTATCCTCCAGAAAAGTGCTTTTTCGGGAGTATCAATATACGGCATGATGAGCGTCTAAAAAATCTGTTAGTTCAAAATAGCCGAATCCTTTGGATACCAGAGTCCCTGTTCATGGTACCCTATAGGTATTTAAAGATTCTTTTAACCTCTTGAGGTGCATTTGAGTTGGCCGTGCTTGATAACGTACACAAAGATTACTGCTTGCACTAAGTCTGGTATACTAGATGTCAAGTACAAGAGCTGACCGATTTTACTACGATAATCAGATTGGGTCTATCGGGTTCTTACTCAAATCTCCATTAGTTGGGTTTAGTAGCCAATGGTGTACCATGGGTAGTGACAATTGTCCATATTCTGCTTTTTTTCAGGAATTTCTAAAGCGTACTTGGCCTGATTGATAAATACCATTTGGGGAGTTGGAGTGGTGATCTGTAGTCTAAAAGAACTTCATCTCCCCTATTAAGGACATTTCCAAAATCTCTGTGCATTTTAACTTTTCAAATCTTTTTAGATATTTTATTTAGGGTTTGTAGACCCAGAAAATTATTGTCATCAACGTAAATCTGCACAAGTAGAATATCCTCCGTATTTTTATTTTATCTTAAATAAAGTTGGGTCAATTCTACCTTTAGTAAGCTTTGGACATCAGGAGTTTGATAGTTAATCATACCAGGCTCTTGGAGCTTGCTTTAATCCTTCCAAAGCTTGTCCTAAGAAGGTAGCCTTTTTCTGGATGATTCTGGATCATCGCAACCTTCTGGCTGAGCAACGTAACCCTCTCCTTCAGTGGACCATTAAGAAATGCCATTTTCACGTCCATCTGATAGCGATGAGCTATAAGACTATAGAGCGAGATAGTTGCGTGGGTAATGGGAAATCGAACTTTGTTCCAAGCGAGCAATGGTGCAAATGATTCTTCGAATCAATCACTTTCCTGAGAATTAACCTTTAGCTACAAGTCGTGCTTTGTTGTGAATTACAGTCTGATCTTATCTTTTTGTTCTTCCATAACCACTTTAGCTTTATAATCATCTTGCCAAATGGTTTGCGACAGTTCCAGACTTTTAGTTTGTCGAATGATGAAGTTTCTTCCTGCTTGCTTCCATCCATTGCAGAATCAGCCTTGGTCCTTAATGTTTTCAGTTCGGATATACTCCCGTGAGCGCGAACATACACATTTCAAGATCTGTGGCAAGCTGTCGTCTTGTTTGAACTGGCATGGTTGGATTTCCATGAACTTGTTCTAATGGATGATCTCTGGTCCATCGGTAATCATGACTTTGTGGTTAAAATGAATGCACATCGGTATTATCAAATGTTTTCTGTCTGTGAGAGAACCTCACAGTTTCTTGTACTCGAGTACAAAAAAGGATGCTAATTCATCTTCTTGAAATGATGCATTCGGTGCTTGATCATTGTTGTTATCCTCAGCATGACCGTGTGCTGGAGTGTAATATTCTTCAATTAAAGGACTGAAGAGAAATTCCAACCCTTGATGTGACAAATCTGTCTTTTCTGCTGTAGGAACAACATTTTTTCTTGGGGGCACGGGGCCAGAGTTGTCATAATCTAACGCCTTTTATCCTTGAGGAACGAGGCCTGAAGTGACATTTTCAACAGACATCTCTTGTTGTTGTGGTGCGAGGTCTGAACTGTTGTGATAGACTCATTTTTTGATTTCATCAAACTTGATATGGAATGGATCAACTATTAAGCGTGTACTCTTGTTGTAAACACGATATCCTACGACTGAGTTTAGATATCCCACCAAGACACATGGATCACTTTTTCTTTCAACTTATCCAAAATTTCCCATCTTAGTTATGTAACAAATGCAACCAAAGATGTGAAGATGTTTTGTTGAAGGTTTCCTGTCATTAATGATGTGATACACCATTTTTCCATGAGACAATATAATGATTGATCTGTTCTGAGTATAGCATGCGGTTGCAACTGCTTCAGCCCAAAATGATAATGGAAGCTTAAAAGCTTACTGAGATTGTTCGAAGCAGCTCAACAAGAGTGTGGATTCCGTCTTTCGCAACGCGTTCTGTTCAGGTGTTAGAGGAAGTGAACGTCTGATGTTCAATGCCTTCTTCTTGAAAATAAGCATGGAGTGTCTTGTTCAAGAACTCTGTGCCTCTGTCAGTACGGACACTAATAACTTGAGCTTGAAGATTGGTTGACTTCATCGTGAGAAAGTCTTTGAGAAACTTCTGGTGTTTCTCCTGGATACATAGGAAAAAGAGTCAAGGGTATCTTGAAAAGTCATCAAAATCACCAGAAAATATTTCTTCCCATATATGCTTGCAACTTGCATTGGACTCCACACAAGTTCATGTGAGCAAATTCAGCCTTCCTGGGAACTTGGAACAGCTTTTGACCATAAATGAGGCTTTCTTTTTGCTTTATCATTCACAAGCCGAACAAAGTTGATCCTTGACATATTTCATTAGGTAAACCTGTTACAAATATCTTTCTTTAAGAGTAAGGTGATGCATCGAAGATAAGATGAGCAAAGTTCTTCGATGCATAACCATGTTGAGTTGGTGACTGCATTAGAGAGCGAAAACAGATTAGGAGTTGATGAATTTGTTTCTTGAAGTGATATTGTGTAGAGATGGATCTACGTTACCAGTTAGTAACATAGTTTCCCTGAAGAAATCTTCACAAAACAAGTTTTTAGTTTCCTGAAAGCAACCTCAAATTTACATCACAGAATTGACCAACCGAGGAAAAGATATGTGATTGAGGCTGCGACGTAATAAAACCCGTTTTTGATCTTGATAATTCTTGATACGATCTCCATAACCAAGAATTAGCGCAAATTATGTCATTACCAAAAAGAACAGCAAATTACCCAGAATTTTCTCCACAAAATTACTAAATAGCTTTATGGACTGCCCGTCATGTGCTTTGTGCATCAAGAGTCAACAATGACAGGATAAGTTGTACATTGCAAGAAGAATTTAGAGATGATGGAACATTGGACAAATTGGATTCTAAGGAATTTGATATCTTCAAGACATTAGTAATCCTAGAGACAATGTCTATAGTGGGACTAATACTTGTTTATACATCCTCTTTCCTGATTTTAGGCATCCATATCTTTTTGGTCCTAAGAGGCTTTTGTATCCATTTATATCTTGATGGGCATCTCTTAGCTATCCACCATTTCCATTCCAGATTTGTATTCTCATACAACTCCTTATGGTAACTCTTGGGTTTCTAAATAGTGGTATCTGATGCAACTGTTTTCTTATGGGGTGTTGCAACAAATTTGTTCGCTTTACTCTTGGGTTTACTAGCACTAATAGGAACTACCTTAGGATTCTTAGTTCTAGCGTTCACGTCATTCAAGTATCTAGAAACACAAGCATCATGATTAGAATTAAACACACATTTTCTACATTCAGCACAAACAGCATTCACATTCGAAGTTCTGGATTTTGAACTGTCATTACACGCAGTTACAGACTTTGTTTTCCTAGAAATACTTGAAATCCTATGGTGTTCTTCTACTTCCTTGTGGTTAAACTTCACTGATATTGTTTGCACACAACCGTCTCTTTAACTTGAATAACTCTTAAGCTTGTGGTCTGCTAACACTCAGTAAAGTGATTTTACTCCCGTGGATTTTAGACCGATAAGGATTAGTATTATTTGAATCATGAGGCAACTGTGGTGTTCTAGTTTGTGTTGTGGTAGTGGCAATTCTATACATTTATGGTTTAAGTACATTCGAGTGTATTTCCGCTTGTTTTCTATTCTAAGGCAAATTTTGTTGAGTGACTTGTTTAAACAAACCATCCAACACATTAGTTTTATTAACCGACTGTTTCATTTAAAAACTTCTCATTTCAAGAGAATTTAAAAAAGGAGTCGGTTTTTCTAAAACTGATGGTTTTGGAATCCGTTGAGCATTTGGTTGTCGAGTAACAGATGGTTTATCAACCTGAGTTTCCACATACTTTCCTTTGCATTTCTCAATGAGTTTCTTTAACTCACTGATAGCTATGTTCTTGTCTTGCATTTGAGCTTTCAAGTCCTGTATCTCATGATATTGTTCATGTTCTTTTCGAAATACATTTGATCCGTTTTCTTTGCAAACTGAGTTATTTTTCATTTGTTCTTTACTTTTTTGTAAAGCAAGTTCAAGAGAAATCGAGTGGTTTTCAAGTTTAGCAAAACTCTTTAAAAGCTTATTATGAACTTCTTTGTTGACAGATTCAGTTTGTTTCAAAAGCTTTTATGCAAGACATTCACATTCTTTGACTTTATAAAGATACAAGCATTGTAATTCAGGCCGACAGACGCATTTAAATCAGACAGAGAATGCAAATATGAAATGTAACATCTTTAGAACAACTCTTCGAGAAGTAGTCATATATGTTTGAAAAATCAGCCTATTTCAGATTCAAGTTCGTCAACTCTTTTTGCAAAGGATTTAACGTACTCATAATCTTTCCTCCCTTTCCCCCGTCATGATTTGTTTTGACTAGTTCATGTTCAAAATGAAAACTATCATTTTAAGTTTTTATGGAAAGAGGCATTAATAAGGTTTTTATCAAACATCCATTTCTTAGCAGTTAGCACCCTGTAAAATATCATAGATATGTTTAAACCAAGTTGATCAACATTTTCTCTAATTATGATTGATGTTTTGTAAATGGTATGTCGTTAAAACTCTGTCTTACTTGTACTAATTGGATTCGAACGGGTAGAAAGCGCAACGTTTTTAGCAAAGTTTGGTTTTGTTCTAACAAACGGTTTTTCTCACATTGTCTTCCTAACTTCTTTTTGCGGGTTCCAACTGATAAAGATTTCCTAGTGAGGGTGCTTTGAAAATTATCATAAAGGAACTATTTTGTTTTGTTTAATCTTATGGTTTAACTTACTCTTTATTCAATTTCCTGATCAACTCTCATTTGCAGAGGTTGGTTTCTCCCTATTGGGGGCAAATCTGTTGGCAGATCCGGCAGTCTCAAATGGATCCTCATACAACAGGCTTTTCAGATTGAGCTTTATTGAGGTACCTTGGATTAGCAAGGTTGGTCTCATTATTTGTCGGAGCATTTTTTTTTTCGGGTGCTAACATATGAATGGATCTGAATTGCACTGATTATAGTGTAAACAATTTCATTCTAAAAACTTTATAGTTTGTCCATTTCAATCATTGGTCAATATCCTTTTTCTTCCTTAGCCTTTTACATTCGGAAATGACCTTACTTTTCTCTTTGAGTTGACCTTTAAAATTGTGACTTTGTTAAAAGGACTCCTTTTTACTAACTCATCGTGTTTTTGAATGACAACTAATAATTTATAGGCTATAGTGTTTAAACCTTCTTATCTGTCATGTCTTTACGAGCTAATAGTACTAGAGTTTCATTTAACTTTGTTTTTGAAGAATTTCATAATCAATCTTTTCGGTCATTAAAGGCTTGTATTCTAAAATCGCGCGCTCGCGGGCGTTTGAAGTGCAATCAGACCACTATCCCGAAACTAGTAGCCTCCCCCAGAGCCCACTAGTCTTATCAAGGATAGTTTTTGCACTTTTTCCCAATTTTGGTTAAAGATGCGTTAGCTTTACTTTAATATACTTTAAAAGTTTTGTTTTCCTTCCGCCGTATCCTGATCGTCGCTCCTCTCCTGATGCAATCACTTTGCAAACAGCAGTATACTCAACGCGCATCCCTCCATCCGCCACTTCGGTTTTGCACTGATTATTAGCGTCAAGCGCTGCTATCGTCAATTATTACATATATTGAGGAAAACGGAGAGACATCTGCTCATCACTCCCTTCTCCAACACCACTATATGTCATTGACTCGCCCGCGCAACTTACCCCCTTATTATTTTTAGATAGACATAGATCATCTCTAACTATCATCCCCCACAGCGGAATCCTGGATATATATATCAAATAGCTATAGATAGAGCAAAAACAACGAAACCTGAAAGCTAGTGTAGAGTTTTCCAGGGGCAGTTCGCTTAAAGAGACTACAACCGAGAAGCCGCTGCTGAACATGGATTATCGAAGAACGATGACTCGATTGGGTCTTGAATGTTAAAAGGAATTGTTAGCGAGCAATTGATAGGAGATAGAGGAAACGGCAACTGCACATCAAATGAGAGTAACTAAGAACCATAATGATAGGAGAGAAATTGAGAGAGTTAAAGTACTAAAACTTAATATACTGCTCTGTGCACAAATAACTTCGCAGCAATTAGACTAGTCTATCGACAAAGATCAAATAAAGCTATTTAAATCTAATGTGTGAGCCTCTCACGAGCTATGGTCAATGCAGTACGCTAAATCTACTCACTCTCCGAGACGGAACAAATCAACAGTACTAACAACTTAAGTACTAAACAGTATTACTATCAGTTCACATAACTTAGAGATAGTACTGCAGGCAATAAATTTAGTACTGTTGCTAAAGGTAGTACTGATAGCCTTAACAAAAAACCAATTAACATTAAATAAGCAAATACGCTAAAAAGGAGGTAAACTACCCAAAACTAAGGCAAATTAAGCATAGCGCTCATAATAGGCAACCAGAATGGGACTTATAATGATTAAATAAGCTAGATAATAAAACTGCTTAAAACTCTTAAATGATTTTAAAAAAGACATTAAGTTTTCTACTGAACATAGTACACTGAATAAGCTTAATCTACTTTAAAAAGCTAAAGAAATCTTAAACAAGCTGAAATAATAAGCTGATAAGCTAAGTTGAACAACAAAATAGGCTTAATCTACTCTAAAAAGCTAAAGAAATCTTAAACAAGCCGAAATAATAAGCTGATGAGCTGAATTGAACTGCCAGTACTAACAGTACTAACTTGGAGTTAGTACTGGTAGTGTTAAGTTAGTACTGTTCCTAAAGTGAACTAGCAGTACTAACTTGGAGTTAGTACTGCTTGTTCAAAACAGCCTTTAACATTTCCAAAAATCATTTTTATTTCAAACTAATTAAAAACAGATTATCAAATAACAAAGTAAAACACTTATAAGCAATTTTCAATCCATAATAAGCACTTAAATAAGCATGAATTAGTCTAGCAGTATAAACTTAAAACCAACAGTTGTATTAAATAAACTAGCAATTCTGCAATAGATAAGTAAAGTAAGAAATAGAGAGACTTACTACACCCTTGCTCAAAACAGGGTCAAACAATGAATCTACAAGCTCTAGCTTGCATAGAACAAGCTAGTGAGAGTCCATAAGCCCATCCAAAACTGGCTTATCATCCATAACATAAGCTGAGGTATATTTGAGAGTGATTGGTGTGATATTCTCTTAACTACTTAACCTTTTAAGTTCACTTAGTTAAAACAGTTTGTAAACAAGCTGTATTGAGAGCTTTTGAACATAAAACAACTCAATTCAGAAACATAACACTTGGGATTATAAAGTGACTTTAAAAACTCAAACTTGCATTAAAACTTGAAAGTGTTACAAGCTGAAAGTAAAAACTGTAAAGAACTGAAAATAAGCTAAGTTAAATTAAAAACTAAAAACTAACTAGATAGATATTGATAGATGATGCCTCAAAGGCTTACAAGAAGCTCTATATATAGCCGAAGTATTGGACTTGCATCTTGTGCTTCTTTGGAGAGATAAAACCAAGTGTGCTAGTTGTGTGAGGTGAATCCAGAGCAAATCCCAGCCTTTGAAGTGCTTTGGGAATGGAGAGGGATTGCCAACATGGACTTTATAAAGCTGGAGGGGGAAAAGTGAGGGATTTGCCAACTTGCATTTTATACAGTGGGATGGGTTAGTAGGGTGGATGATGGAGTGTTGCAGGGTAGAAGTATGGGAGCAAAACAGGGTGCTGGCTGGTTTTGGTATTGGCGGGAAGAGATTATACAAGTTGGGTTGTGACAGAGAGAGGTTGAAGATGATTAAGGGGATGTTTGGTTTGTGTACAAGAAAAGCCCTTCCACATCTTTCTTCTTTTCATTCCCTTTCCTTTTTTTATAAATGAAGTTTCCCAAATTGGCATAATCAGCCCCTCTCTTTGTTTCCTTAATATAACTTAGGGGTTTGGTATTTTTGACCCCTCAAGTTACATTTTTCTTTGCTTTTTCTTCTCGGAGTTGACTTGACTTTGATTGGGCTTCGCCTTCACACACTTTTCCATCCCGTGACCGGTTTTGTTGCTTTTTGCTTGGCTTTTCGTCTTTTTGTGAGATATCCGTTCCCTGCACAATACAAATGCAAACATACAAATACAACGTATTTTTGGTATGTTTTTATTCTTTTAAGTTCGTTTTAAATGGAAAATGGCATGTGTAATTAAACACATATCAAGTACCTACCAATAACACAAACAGTTTTAGTCCTGTAAGACCCTAGGTGAATAAGTTTAATCAAAGAAATCATTTTTCAAAATCACATTCACCTGTGAGAAGACCCATTGTTAGAATACAGTCAAGATGATGTCATTATTCTCATGTTAGTAAAGGGGTAAATCTGCGAGCCTCATCTGCGTGTATAGACCTCAGCAGGATTTTAATGGAGGGGAAACATGACCAAACTCCATTATAATAGTGGATCCAACTTGTTAGAACTATATATGTTAATGGACCACAAGGCAGACCCAGTGAATAAGGCCTGGGTCCCTTAGTGAAAACATAATTTCTCTTTTTTCATGTGCAAAGATCATCCACTTAAGAACATGGAGCGACGAGGTATATTTGATATTGGATGATCCGGGCACATGACTGGTAACATGGATACCTGGATGATTTTGAAGGAATGCAAAAGGGATCTGTTACATTTGGAGGTATCTAAAGGCTAACGTAAACTGGTTAAAGGAGGATAAGAGTTGGTTAATCTTTTTTTTGAAAAATTTTTTATTGATAGTGTGTATTTTGTAAATAAACTTGGGCATTTTATTCTTTTTATCATATCACAAATATGTGATAAGCATCACAAGTTCTTTTTACTAAACGGATTCTTGTTGTGTCTCCTGTCTTTAAGGATGCTGTGTAAAAATCAAATACTTCTAAAAGTCCCTAGGCAATCTCAATATGTCTGTTTTGAATATGAAGACACTTCTCTCACATATGATTATGCTTGTTTTTTGCAAAGCCACAATTGATGAATCTAAATTATTGCACTGGAGGTTAGGTCATATAAATTTAAATAACTTAACAAATTGTGAAGGGAATAACTTGTAAGAGGTCTACCTTCCAAGGTTTTTAGAAATGAACATACATGTGTCAGAGAATATATGTGCCTAAAAAAGGTAAGCAACAAAAGGCCTCTTGTTAAGGCTATATTCAGTCAGAACAATTATGAGCATTACACACCTTGGCTAGGATCTTTTTGGACTACTTCTGTCAAAAGCATTTATCATGAGGTTATTTCCTTGTAATTACTAATGTTGTGTACCAGATTTAGTTGGGTTTTCTTCTTGGCTCCTACAAAGGATTGAAACTAGTGGCATCCTTCAGATCTATTAAGGACAAATTGAAAATAGCTTAATCACAGGGTTAATATACATTAGATCAAATAATGGCACAGAATTAAGAATAGGGTTATGCTTGAATTCTGTGGGAAAACAAGGGACTAATTCAAGAGTTATTGCTATGCTAGGAACTCCACAGCAGATGGAGTTGCTAAAAGAATGTACAGGACCCTAATTTGAGGCTGCTAGAATCTTTTTGATAGCAGACTCACTTTTACCAAACTACTTTTTGTGCAGAAGCAGTTCTGTTACTGCTTGATATATCTTTACTAGGGTAGAGTGTCTAAACTCAAACAAAACTCCATTATGAGCTTTTGTTTGGACACACATAACCATTTATTGGTCTACATAAAGACCTTTTGGGTGCCATGTTTCCATTTAGTACTCTAAGTGTGCTTGAAGTTTGATGGAATGTGTGATTGAGGGTTTCTTTAGTTGGTTACTCACTATTTAGCAGCCTTTAGGAGTATATATTTAGTGACAAGAAGTAGAAGTAAATCTGCATGTATAAAATTTCTTGAAACGAAAAATCTTTTAATTGTTTTGTGAAAAGGACGTAGGTTGTTTAGATGGATTGTTTGATTATTGTGTGTTATCGTAACTGATTTATGGAAATATATGTCCGTGTGTCTGTTTGGGACTCGTCAATCATTACTACCCACATGCAGGTACTTCAGATGTGGATTCCTATCGGTACGGATACGCTCATTCAGGTACTCCAAATACAAATGCTTCTGAGGAAGAAGATAAGGCTGAGGAGCTTATTATTGTACCTACAGCAGTCCAGCATACTGCAGTAAAAGTTGGCAGAAGGAAGCCTTCTACAAATTCAAAGAAAGAATAGTGTTTGACAGAGCTTCGAAACCTTAAATCACAAGAGAAGGAGGCTTCTCCTAATGGCATTTCAGAAGATGCTCCTGATATTCTAGCTTTTCGAAAAGAGTTGGATGCAATTGCTCAAAAGCAGTTAGGAGCAGCACTTGAAAACAAAACTACCAGTACTCCCTCAGTTAATACTGGTAGTGGATCAGTTAATACTGGCAAGTTTGATGCATCTCAACATGCTGATCCAGATGATTCAGACATGCCAGAGCTCGAAATCTTCAACAGGCCTAAGCAAGGGATCTTTGATGCAGCTTCTTATGATGAAGAGGGTGTGGTCACTGACTTCAACAACTTACCAACAGAAGTAGCTGTTAGTCCCATTCCTACTCTTAGGATACACAACATTCACCCACAAAGTCAAATTCTAGGTGATCCTAAGTCATCTGTGCAAACTAGAAGCAGAGTGCAGCAACATTCAGAAGCACATGCACTTGTAAGTTATGTTCAAAAGCAGCAAAGGAACAATCACAAAGATCAACAACATTGTTTGTTTGCCTGCTTCTTATCTCAGGAGGAACCTAAAAAGATTTCTGAAGCTCTACAAGATGACAGTTGGGTTGAAGCTATGCAAGAGGAGTTATTACAGTTTAGGCTGCAACAGGTATGGATTCTAGTAGATCTACCTCATGGAGCAAAGGTGATTGGAACAAAATGGGTATACAGAAACAAAAGGGATAAAAGAGGAGTAGTTGTCAGAAATAAGGCAAGACTAGTGGCCCAAGGTCACAGACAGGAAGAAGGTATTGACTATGATGAAGTTTTTGCTCCTGTGGCAAGAATAGAAGCTATCAGGTTGTTTTTAGCTTTTGCCTCATTTATGGGGTTCATAGTATACCAAATGGATGTAAAAAGTGCATTTTTGTATGGCACTATAGATGAAGAGGTGTATGTTTCTCAACCTCCTGGTTTTGTTGATCCTGATCATCCTAAGAAGGTTTATAAGGTTGTCAAAGCTTTATATGGATTACATCAAGCTCCTAGAGCTTGGTATGCTACTCTATCAACATTTCTAGAGAAGCATGGATACAGAAGGGGTACGATTGACAAGACTTTGTTTATTAAGAAAAACAAAAAGAATATCATGCTAGTTCAAGTATATGTTGATGATATCATTTTTGGATCTACTAAAAAGTCTTGGTGTGATAAATTTGAGACCTTGATAAAAGGAAGGTTTCAAATGAGTTTAATGGGAGAACTTACTTTCTTCCTAGGATTGCAAGTCAAACAAAGTCAGAATGGTCTTTTTATCTCTCAAGACAAGTATGTTGCTGACATGTTGAAGAAATTTGATCTTGCAAGTGTGAAAACAACAATTACCCCTATGGAAACCAAGATGGCATTAACTAAGGATGAGGAGAGTGCTGATGTAAATGTACACCTGTATAGATCTATGATAGGCTCTCTTATGTATCTAACTGCCTCTAGGCCAGATATTATGTTTGTTGTTTGTGCTTGTTCTCGTTTTCAGGTCAATCCAAAGGTGTCACATCTCATTGCTGCGTAGAGGATCTTCAAATACCTTAAAGGCAAACCCAATTTGGGCTTATGGTATCCAAGAGATTCACCTTTTGCTTTAGAGGCTTTTTCAGATAGTGACTATGCTGGAGCTAATCTAGACAGGAAATCCACAACTGGTGGATGTCAATTTCTTGGTAGGAGGCTGATTTCATGGCAGTGCAAGAAGCAAACCATTGTAGCTACCTCAACTACTGAAGCTGAATACGTTGCTGCTGCAAACTGCTGTAGACAGAAATTATGGATTCAAAATCAATTGTTGGACTATGGTTTAAATTTCATGAATACCAAAATCCACATTGATAATGAAAGCACAATATGTATAGTGAAAAATCTAGTGTTTCACTCAAAGACAAAGCACATAGAGATAAGGCATCATTTCATCAGAGATGCATATGAGAAGAAGCTAATACAAGTGCAAAAGATTCACACAGACAATAATGTAGCTGACCTGTTAACTAAAGCGTTTGATGGACCAAGGTTCAACTTTTTGGTGGTCAACATTGGTATGGTAAATCCCTAGCTACATTCGAGGGGAGGATTTTGTATAGTTTGTTCTGTTTGTTAGACAACTTAGTTTTGTTAGTTAGCATAATTAGTGTTGGTAGAATAATTAATTCTTGTAGTGTATAGTAGTGTGTTTTTGTGTTTGCATTAACTCTTTCAGGCCAAGCATGAATTGAAAGATGGATTTTTAAAGACAGTCGTGAGATTAAAAGCTTAATTCTGGTATTGTTATAATTAATTCTGGTAGCTTGGTTGACTAGATTTAAGTCTGGTAGACCAATATTAAGTCTGGTGTCTAGCCGTTGGGTACTGGTTGACCAAAGTCTTTGACTTTTCTTTAAATATGACCGTTAGACAAAAATTGCGGCTATATTTCAGTGATTAATGATTTTTATTGGACACTTAATGGTTTATCTCAATAAAAATAGCTTTCTTCGTTTAAAAAGAAACTACTTTTAAGGAGGTTCAATCAAAATTCGTTACTTCTCACCTATAAAAAGTCAATTAACTTTTACACCAGTCTTAATTCACCTAAACAAGTCAAACCCAATTGCAAAAACTCAAAGCAATACAACCTCTACACCTGAATTGTTAAACAATGGCGCCAATGACTTTCGTACCTAAGCATAATCAGGTGGGATTTCTAAAGAAACCTGAAGGAAGTGCAGGTTTTGAGCAGATAGTTGATTTTCTGAAAGGCACTCACATCAGGTATGCCTTGGAACATAATCCTACTATCTATGTTTCAGTAATCAAACAGTTTTGGCAGACTGTCACTGTCATAACACTTGATAATGGGGAACAAGAATTAAAAGCCACAATTGATACCGATGAATACACAATTTCTGAATCATCTGTTAGAAATAAACTTAAACTCGCAGATGAAAATGGTATCACTGAGTTCACTAATGCTGAAATTTTTGAGGGGATGGCTAATTTGGGGTATCCAATAGATAATACTTTTACATTTTGGAAAAAGCATTTTACCCCTAATTGGAAATTTATGGTCCACCACATTTTACATTGTATAAGTTCTAAAAGTGGGGGATGGGATCAGTTTGGTAGCAAACTTGCTACTGCGCTAATCTGTCTATCTACTGGAAGAACTTATAATTTTTCTAAAATGATTTTTGAAGCAATGGTGGCCAATGTAACAAGTCAGAAGAAGTTTCTAATGTATCCCAGATTTTTATCAATGGTTTTGGAAGCTAAACCTGTTAACACAAATCTTTATTTAGCTTATCGATTGACTAAAAAGATTTTTGGGAACATGAACAGAGGGTTTGCTGGGGTGTATAGACCATTGTTAGCTAACATGATTGCAGGACATGATGAAAACCAAGGTGAACCACAAGAAGAGCCTGTTGAATCACAACCCCCACCAAATGCATCGGTACCCTCTACCTCTCAACCTACAACTGAACCCCACCCTGATCAAGAATTAGAAACTGAGACTGAACTTCATGGCTCATCATCTGATTTTGTTCACACTCCTCCTACCCAAGTTGAGACATCTTCACCTGAACTTAAATCCATATCACCTGAACCTATGGAGCACACCTATGACCAACCACAACCTTCACCTGTACAACAACCAGCTTCTCCTGAACCACAACCAACATCACCTCCTAAGTCCCCACCACTTCAAGGTCCTACTTCCACTTATGCTGAGGCTACAAGAATCAATGTAGCTGATTTGCTGCACCTAGTACCTCAATTAGTTACTAGGATTGATAATTTGGAGAAAGAACTGAAGGAGAATAAACAGACCACAGCTGCTGTTATAGTGAAATTGGTAAAGAAGGTCAAAAAGCTGGAAACAAGGGTTAAGTATGGGAATCTACCAAACAGGAAGATGGTTCTAAGTGACTCAGAGAGTGAAGATGCTGCTAATTCTTCCAAACAGGGGAGGAATTTAGGGGAAGAAGATGTATTTGAAACTCCTAAGGGCAAAGATTCAGGGGAGGCAGACATTAGTCCAAGTGGTTTGCAGGCTGCTGAGACCTTAGTGCAGGTGGCTTCTCAAAAGACTAAGACTTATACTAGGAGAGTTAAGTCTGGTCTCAAGAAGAAATTGGATGTTGGAGTTAGTTCTGGTGATAGAAAGTTTAAGTCTGCTAGTGAGGAGATTAAGTCTGGTTTCACAAATATTAGTTCTGGTGAAGTCAGAGTCAGCCAAAGAAAAGGAAAGGAAGTACTTGAAGAACAACCTCAGCCTAAAAGATCAAAGAAACAGATTAGAGAAGAGGAAGCCAGCTTAGCAGAGATTGCAAGAATCCAAGCTCAAGAGGCAGCTGAAATTGAAAGAAAAGCTGAACTTCAAAGATTAGATGCATTGGCTGCTAAAAGATTGAATGATGAGTTTGAGATGTCTGAACAACAAAGAAAAAGAGCTGCTGAAGTTCAACAACAAGCTCAATATTATACAGAAGAAGATTGGGATTTAATCAGAGCAAGGATGGAAGCAAGCACAGAATTGAGAAAAAGTGTTTTTGGTTCTGATATTGATGCTGAGGATTATGCCAAGAAAATGGTTGAGTTAGTTGAGAAAAGAAGAAGGGAGATTAGAGAACAAAAGCTGAAAGCAAAGAAGAATAAGCCAATGACCCAAGCTGAACAGAGAAACTACATGATGAACTATGTCAGAAGTCAAAGTCATGGTTGGACAATTCCTCAACTTAAGAAGTTGTCTTTTGAGGAACTCAAGGTACAATTTGAGAGAACTATCAGAAGCATAGAAAATTTTATTCCTATGGATTCTGAAAAGGAGAAAGAAAGTTTGAAAAGGTCTGGTGAAACTCTTCAAGGTGCTGAGAAAAAGAAGCAAAAGGTATTGGATGTTGAAGATATTCCTATACCTGAATCTGCCAAGTTTGTGAAAGAAGAAGAGATTGAGGTCAAGCAAGCAGTTCTCAAAATGAGTAGGAGAAAGTCAAAGGCTAGAAAAGGGATTGGTTTGCATACTTCTACAGAACCTGAATCTGGAGAAGTTGATATTACATCCTCAAAGATTGTGAAATGGAAGATTCTTAGACATGAAGGTAAAGGTTATTGTCACCTCATCAGAGCAAATCAAAGGGATTCAAAGTTTGTGAATTTTGGAGCAATGCTGCATAATATCTCAAGAGATGATTTTGTTGATTTGTATAAAATTGTGTTGCAAAAGACTCTTGCTTATAGTCCTGAAGAAGATTTGGAGAGTGCATTTGCTAAAAATCTTAGGATTATGTTTGATCCACTATAAAGTGAATATACTGTGTGGAGTTTACCTATGGACATTCCTATAGTGAACTGGAGATATTATGATTCATGTAATGTTCACTGTTTGAACTTACATAACACAACAACCATTTATATGTTGGCTGAAAGGTCATATCCCTTGTCAGAAGAAGTGTGCAGTATGATGCTTAAGAGGAAGTTGCTTGCTTAAAATACTGAAGTTAAAAAAAAGCTGGTAAAATCGATTGAGAAGAAAGTTGGGATTAAAGCTTAAGTGTTTGAAAGAATTATCAACATATCTATGGAAATTGATAAGTTGAAGATCTAGAATGGAGATGAGGAGACAACACTTGGTAGAGGTGCTTTAGCACTTACACAACAAATGGTGTTCAGTTCACCAAGCCTAACCAGCATTAAGAACTGACTTGACCACAGGGGTACAACTTGTGGAAAAGTATTTCTCAAATCCGTTTTATGGTTGACAACTTGCCAATAAATTATATGGTTTTCAACTCACCATATTTGTTTAAGTGAAGAGTTGGCTAGCCCACAAGTTTATGGATTGTGGTAAAGGCTGTGGAAAAACCATAACTACTCCATGAGATTATGGCTTATGGTAAAGACAAATTGCAAATCCATATTAGATGGTTGACACTTTACCAAAAAGTGGATGGTACATCAACTCACCAAGTTTCATGTACAAAGAGTTGATATGGTAATCAATCCACCATGGAATTTACCTTTTCTATGTGCCAAAGGATTGACTAGCCCCGATCAAACGGCTACAGGTAAAGGCATCTCAAATCCGTTTATGGCTGTAATGGTTTGTCAAAAACCATATGGTATTCAACTCACCAATGTTTCACGTACTGAGAGTTGAAATGGTTTTCAGTCTACCATGAACATGCACCTTTTTGGTAGCCAAAGGACTGACTACTCCAGAGTTAATGGCTAACTGGTAAAGAGACATCAAATCCATTAAATTTTCAATGATTCATCTCTCACAGGAGTTAACACACCTGGAAGTGATGAGAATAGTCTGAAACTTTATGATTTGATGCACATATAGTCAATATAACTGTTTAAGTGTTGCTGATATGAAGTGTTGCTGAACAGTTATGAAGATTAGTTGCTGTAAAGATCAAATAGAGATGATACAAGTGTACCTGTTTCAAAAAGACGCTGCAAAGAACAAGGAGCTGCAAGTAATTCAAGAAAATCGAATGTGGTAGTTCCAAATATTTTAAAAGACAAAGTTTACAACAATTTTCAGAAGCTCAAAGATGAAGGTACTTAAAGAAACTCGAAGTTCACAAGTGAAGATCAAGTTAGGGGAGGATTGTTGGGAAATATATTATAAAAGACTTAATACTGGTAGTATAACAGTTAAGTCTGGTAGTATTAGTTAGTTCTGCCAAGTACTATGTTAAGTCTGGCAGTACTAAAGTTAGTAAGTTAAGTCTGGCAGTACTATAGTTAGTACTGGTCGTGTTTAGTTAAGTCTGTTTATGTAACAGAATAGTTATCTTAGAGATATATTAGGAAAGGATAAGTATTATCCTTTCACACGTTTGTAAAGCCTATTAGGGTTTCCTTGGTGTATAAAAGGAACCCTACGGCATAGTGTTTTAGTATCAAAACCTAATAGAAATCAATAGCAATATACGAAGTTAGTTTTACAATTGTTCTTCTTAGTATTTGTGTTAAGATTCCGCATTAGCATAAGTATTCATAGTCATTGTCTCTCACATAGTTAACTTGGATTTATTCAAGTTAGTTATTTTCATACAAAGGCTCAACAGATCCAAAACACCTTGGACCTACAACCTCAATGACATAGAAGACATGTATCTACTCAAAGTCCAAGACAAGATGCACCATCTTCGTTAGATGATGAGAAGGACTTCAACAACGCACTTCTACTCTTTATCTGAAGAACAATAATCAAGAACAGAGTTGAAGACTTGTAGTTAGAGATACCAACAGACCCTCAACCTTACCAAACCCAAGCTTTACTTTTATGGAATCGATGAAAAGATACCTTACACAATGACTGGAATAGAGAAAGGAGTGGTGTATCTCAATAAATACAACCGCTGATCTTTGATGAAGCTCAATGAAGTTTATAAATTCTATAATGGTACAGAAGATTCAAGAAAACCTGATTGAAATGATAACCAAGATGAAAGGTTGAAAGGACGTGACTAGAATGAAAAGGATGTCAAGAGATCTAAAGAGATGGTGGACAAGATTGATCAAGTCATGAAGCGCAAAGAGCAGCTACGACGATTGGAAGAGTATGTTGTGGACGTCCCAAGACTATTGATCCTCGAGTTTTTGTAAGACCTATGTAACCGCCCCGTAGGGGGAGATTGTTAGAAACACAGAAAGTGTTGGTTACAAGGTTAATTATCTAGTGAGATCATAGTCTGGGGATTAGCTAATAAATAAGGAAGGACTTGTATGCAATTATGTAATCTACACACAAGAGCTAGTTGTATCAATTTTCGTGGTATACATAGCTCCAAGCTCGAATTATAAGCTTTTAAAAAGGTTAGTGTTTTCTTCGGTGAGAGTTGCTTCATATTGGACGATACGCAAAGAAATACGAGTTAAGGTGTAGTTTTAAAACTTGATAAACACACTAATATGTAGGTTTCAGCCTTTGTTCGTGGTTAATTAAGCTCTTTAGTGAAAACTGAAAATTCGTACTTGCATTCTTTCGTGGCGGTTTACAAAAAGGGGACAAGAATCCACGATTTAAGGAAATAGTCAACGGCGGTATTGCCCTCAAAACGCGAGTTCTAAAAACGGCGAGTTGCTCAAAAACGGTGGATTGGCTCAAAACTGCGAGTTGCTCAAAACGGCGAGTGCCTAACGGCGAGTTGCTAACAGGCAGAGTCTAACGGCGAGTTGCTATCGCGATTTGTTGCTAACGGCGAGTTTTGCAAAGCGGCGAGTCTAACACGGCGATTTGCTATCGCGAGTTGCCAAACGGCGAGTTTGCTATCGACGAGTTGCTATCGGCGGTTGCTAACGGCGAGATGGCTATTGGCGAGTATCTAACGGCGAGTTGCTAACCGACGAGTTTACCAACAGCGAGTATACAAATTGGCAGCGTTTGCTAAGAATTTTTTTTGTGAAGAAAAATGTTTCAGTAAACAAGCCAAAAACTTTTGATCCTAAGTCCGTTACAGGCCCGTGACCTCTCAAATCGAAGAGAAAAACTAACGGATCATGTTGTAACCCTTTAGCTGGTTAAGGATTTTTTCTTTCTAGTCCTAACAAGCACGTTTACTATTTTATTGACATTTTTCCAGTTTTTTTGAATTTGTGTTAGACCTTGTTTATTTGTTCTAGCTCACGGCTCATCAGTATTTTTAGGCCGTTTTAGATTGGTTAGCCTATTTAAACAAAACAACTTTAACCCTAGCCAAGAAAATTATCTGTTTTTTAGACAATTAAAAATCATTAGCCGCTGATTCGATCAAATCAATCACAGTTTTCTATTGAATTTTGTAAAATCCCGTTAATTCTTTTATCGGTTTTTAAATCATAAGACCTGTAAAATCCCGTGAAACGTGAATTGATACACAACCACAACCTCCAATCACATCATATCCACTTTAAGAACCCAACAAAAACTTTCACACTTCATATTCATACCTATTCATTCATCATGTCTACTCCAGTTAACACATCCTCATCATTATAGCCAAATGCACAACAATATCATGGCAGCTGGTTCAAAAGATCGTCCACCGATGCTTGGACCAGGAAGATATTCTCAGTGGCGTTCGCGTTTTCTACGATACCTCGACACTAAATCAAATGGTGAATATCTAAGGAAGTGCATCTTTGAAGGTCCATATATGCCTACAAACGTACTCATTGCAGCAGTTGAAGCAGCAGAGAACATTCTACCAGAGCAGCACATGAACGAATCCTAGAACAATCACAACATGACAGCAGAGAACAAACTTTACTATCAAGCTGAAAGAAAGCTATTTCATGATTTTGGCTGTATTGGGCATGAAATTTACTCAACTGTTTGATGCATGCCAACACATTAAGGAGATGTGGGACCTCCATTGAAAGGCTACAACAAGGGGAATCGTTGAACGTACAAGATGTAAAGACCAATCTATTTTGGGAATTTGGGAAGTTTACTTCTAGAGATGGAGAATCCATGGAGTCTTATTACTCCCGGTTTTATAAACTGATGAATGAGTTGACAAGGAACAACTTGCAAGTTTCACCAATGCAAGTGAACGTTCAATTTCTTCAACAACTTCAACCAGAATGGTCAAGATTTGTGACGGTTGTCAAGCAGAGACAGGAAATAGACACGGTCTCATATCACAAGCTGTTTTGACGATCGGAAAGCATTGATTCTCAAAACGAAGTAATGATATCCTTTAAGAAAGATTACCAGAAGTGCAAATCCATTAGCAACTTCTTGCGGCTGCTCAACCATATTCAGATAACTACTATCAGCACCTAAAACCTCAAATGATCGAATGCATCCATCCATACATGCAATCTTCTTCCACACGACCAAGTGCGTCTACCAGACACAAAGGCAAAGAGATCGCCAAACCAGTTACTCCTCAATCTGAGTCCGTTTCTGAGGAAGACAGTGATCCAGAACAAGCTCGGAGGGATAAGGATATGAAAAAGAATTTGGCACTCCTTGCTAAGTACTTCAAGAAGCTGTACAAACCTACCAACAACAACCTTCGAACTTCTTCAAACTCCAGGAACAAGACCGAAGATACCACACCAAGGTATAACAACGACAATCAGTCAGGGCAGTTTGGGAATCAAAGGAGGATGACAGTTGCTGGGGCTAGGGAAACAGTAGGCAGTCCGGTAGTGCAACAAAATGGGATACAGTGCTTTAACTGCAAGGGATTTGGACACTATGCCAGGGAATGCAGGAAGCCAAAGCGGGTTAAAGACTACGCGTATCACAAGGAGAAGATGATGATGTGCAAAACAAGCGAACAAGGAGTTTTCCACTTCAAGCTGAGCAAGCTGATTGTAGAGGGACACAAGATGAAGAGAATTGATGAACAGGAATTGGAAGCACATTACAGCTACATGGGCAAAGATTCAGGGAGTCTTACCTGAAGAATCCGAGTTCGACTGGTCAGACCATATGTAACAAGTACAAAACCATGATGATAAATAGATGGTTTGCCAATGTGGAGACGACAATTCTGAGCAACCTGAATCCATTACCTTACACATATGTATTTGGAGAAGGATGGAGAGCAATTGTCATCCAGATACATCAAATATATGTACAAATGATAAATCAGTTAATCAAAAGTGCGGCTGAATGTGTTTGATGAGCGTGCTGCGCTGCTGAATTTAATTTGCTATATTTGACTCTTATTGACCAGTGGAGGAAAACAAAACGTATTAAAGCAATTAAAGAAAAGCAAACGCATCATTAACTCAAGAGAAACTGAAGGAGTGCAAAACTAACTGGATAGTCTAGTAGGCCTAAGGGGAGGCTACTAGCAGTCGTGATAGTTCTCGTGATTGCACTTCGACCAACAGACTGAGCTGAAAGTACACTGCCCTTAATGAACCTAAACGAGTGATTTTAAAATACTTCAAACAAAGTTAAATGACACTCAAGGATATTAGCTTACTAAAAACAATGACATAAAAGCTTGGTTTAAAAAAACTAAAACTATGAAATTTCAGTGTCAATCAGAAACAAACGATGAGCTAGAAAAAAACATCTGTTAAATATGTCACAATTTGAGTCAACTCAAAGAGAAAACTAACCTAAGGTAATTTCGATTTTAAAGGTTAAGGAAGGAAAATGACATTGACACGATGATTGAAATGGGACAAACAATAAAGTTTTTTAAAAATGAATTCTTTATAACGCAATCATCAGATTCAAACCATTCACATGTTAGCACCCAAATGCGCAAACGTATACATGGTAATCAAACCCTTTGGCTAATCAAAAGTACCTCAAGAAAGCTCAATCTAATAAGCCCTGTTTGTATGAGATCCCATATGATACTTCTGATCCTGCAAACAGATTTGCCCCCGATGGGGAAGACACAGTGACTCTTGAAAAGGAGAGTAGATCAAAATTGGATAAAGACAAAGTGAAACCATATAATTACACATATCAAAACAGTCTTTATGAAACTTTCAAACCACCATCCAAAGCCTATCTTGATCAGTTGGAACGCGCTAAAGAAATTAGGAAGACAATGTGGAGAAAAACGTTTGTTAGGACAAAACCAAACATTGCTAAAAACGTTGGCTTTCTACCCATGTCTAAATCCATTAGTAAAAGTAGACTACTTTATAACGAAATGACAAACAACTTCAATCATTTTAGAACTATTTGTCAACAAACTTGGTCTAATCATACAAGTAGTGCATTTCCTAACCCAACTGCTAAGAGTATGGAAGTTTTGATCAAAATCTTATTAATGCCTCTTTCAGACAAAACTATACTAGACAGTCATTGTTTTGTTCATGAACTAAAAAAGGAAATGAATGACGATTTGGAGTACGTTAATTCCCTTGAAAAGAGAAAAGGCTGATTTTTCAAACATATATGATCTACTTCTCGAAGAGTGTGTGTCTAAAGATGTTACATGTTCATATTTGCATTCTATGTCTCATTTAAATGCTAATACTGAATTACAATGCTTGTATCTTCATAAAGTCAAAGAATGTGAATGTCTTGCACAAAAGCTTTCGAAACAAACTGAATCTGTTAACAAAGAAGTTCATAATAAGCTTTTAAAGAGTTTTGCTAAACTTGAAAAACACTCAATTTCTCTTGAACTTTCTTTACAACATTGTAAAGAACAGATGAAAAACAACCCAGTTTGCAAAGAAAATGCTTCAAATGTATTTCGAAAAGAACGTGAACAATATCATGAAATACAAGATTTGAAAGCTCAAATGCAAGACAAGAACATGGTGATAAATGAGTTAAAGAAACTCATTCTGGTAACAAAAGGAAAGTCTGTGGCCTGTGGAAACCAGTGATAAAACTATCTATTGTTTGACAACTAAATGCTCACAAACGGATTCCAAAACCATCAGTTTTAGGGAAAACCGACTCCTTTTTCAATTCTCCTGAATGAGAAGTTTTCAAACAAAACAGTCGGTTAATAAACTAATGTGTCGGATGGTTTATTTAAACCAGTCACTCAACAGAGTTTGCCTCAGAATAGAAACCACGCGTTCGTAACGACTAATGTCTTAACCAGGAATGTTAGAATTTGCCCTCCACGCACAACATGAAAACTAGAACAACCTACAGTTGCCTCATGCTTCTAGGAATACTAATCCTCACATGTCTAAATCTTCAGGAGTAATTCACACTACTAGTGTTAGCAGACCACAGCTTAAGAGCTATCAAGTGAAAGATAAGGTCGTGCCAAACATTAGTCAAGTGAAGTTTACAAAGAAGGAAGTAGAAGACAACCATAGGATTTCTAGTATTTCTAAGAAAACAAAGTCTGTAACTGCGTGTAATGACAGTTCAAACTCAAGAACTTCGAATGCAAATGCTGTTTGTGCTGATTGTGGAAAATGTGTGTTTAATTCAGATCATGATGCTTGTGTTTCTAGATACTTGAAAGACGTGAATGCTAGAACTAAGAAGCCTAAGGTAGTGCCTATTAGTGCTAGTAAACCAAAGAGAAACGAGACAAATCTGCTGCAAATACACCCCATAAGAAAACATTGCCATCAGATACTCAACTATTTAGAATCCAAGAGTTACTATAAGAGTTGTATGAGAATACAAATCAGGAATGGAATGGTGGATAGCTAAGGAGATGTCCATCAGGTTATACTACATGCACCAAAAGCCCGCTTAGGACCAAAAAGATTATGGACGCACTAAGATTAGAAAGCTGATGAATCAACAAGTAAGTATCCCCCCTATAGACATGTCTCTAGTGATAACTATATGGCTTGAATATAATCAAATTCCTTAGGATCCAATTTGTCCAATGCTTCCATCGCCACTAATTCTCTTGCCAATTGTACAACTCATCTTATTCATTGTTGACTTTGGATGCACAAAGCACATGACGGGCAATCTCAAGCTTTTTGTGTAATTTTGTGGAGAAATTTCTGGGTACTGTTCATTTTGGAAATGATACAAGTTTGCTCCAATTCATGTCTGGAGATCTGATTCAAGGAATTCACGATCAACGGGTTTATTACTCGAATGCCCACAATCACAATCCTTTTCTCGTTGGTCCAATTCTGTGTATGCTGATTTGGAGGTTGCTTTCAGGAAAACTACTTGTTTTGTGATAGAGCTTCAGGGAAACGATTTACTTACTGGTAGTCGTGGAATCTGATCTCTACACAATATCTCTTCAAGAAAACAACTTCATCAACTCCAATCTGTTTCATGGCTAAAGTTTTTCACCAACTCAAGCATGCTTATGGCATCGAAGACTTTCTCATCTTAACTTCGATTACATCACCTTAACTCCTCAAAAGCAAGATTTGTGACAGGCTTTACCTAGAGTTGACATATTCAAGATCAACTTTGTTCTCATGTGAAATGAAGTAAGCAAAAAGAAGTTCATTCAAGACAAAAGCAGTTCCTAAGTTCCAAGGAAGGCTAAATTTGCTTCACAATGGACTGTGTGGTCCAATGCGCGTTGCAAGCATAAATGGGGAAAAAGTATGATTCTGGAGAAGTTGTTGATGACTATTCAATAAGATACAACTTGACTACTTTTTTCACGATCCAAGGATGAAACACCAGGAAGTTCTCAAGAAGACTTCCACGATGATCAACCAATCTCAAGCTCACAGAGGCACGGATTCTTAACAAGACCACTCCATGCCCTATTTCAAAGAAGAAGGCCATGAACATCAAATCTTTCACTCTCGAACACGAACAGAAAGGCATTGTCGAAAGACGTAACCGTACTCTGGTTGAGGCTGCCTCGAGACGATGCTTTCAGCTTTCTAAGCTTCCTTTATTCATTTTTGGGCTGAAGCAGTATTGCAACCCAGGCATGCTATACTCAGAACAGATCAATCATCATATCACACTCATGAAATACGGCATATCACATCATAAAATGACAGGAAACCTTTAATAAACACATCTTCACATCTTTGGTTGCCATTGTTACATAACTAGAAAGATGGAAAATTTAGATAAAATGAAAGAAAAAGGGGATCCATGGTCATGGTAGGATGAAGACACATTACAATAATAATGTTCTAAATTAGTGTTTAATTATAGCAACTAAATCAATTATGATAATAATTAAATTTGATAATGCTAAAACAAAATTTAAATCCAGGTATATAAGTTAGCTTGGTTCGTTTAAATAGGGATGCATATATAATTGGGCTTAACAACAAACAAATGCAACACAGATAATTGTCCGATAAAAGATCCATAACACCATAAGTCCAAAAAGGATCCATAAGAAGAAAATTATGATTGTTTTACGTTGAAACGTCATCATAGCTCTGTAAGAATATCAAATCATCCATAATAAGTGTAAGGTATAAGATTTATAAACAAAACATGACCCGAAGGTTGGGGAGGATAAAACAAGTATATAGCCATTTCTAGAGAGAGAGTAGAGAGAGAAAAGAAATATGTGTGCATCAGCTTAGAAAGAGAAAATACACACATTTGTTATGAAGCCTCACCCCTTCCTCGAAAGTAATGAGAGGGTATTTATATCCCTTACATGCCTAATCTTATACAACTTGTCATATCTAGTCCTTGCATGTATGGCTATGATAACTAAATGTAATTTCATAAAATGTCGTTCACATTTTAAGGCTAACAATCTTCTCCCAATGTGATGACATACTGAATTACCTACAATGTTCCTAACAAATACAAATACAACAAAAAAAAGTCTTCCAAAACGCTTTCAATGCTGAAGATGTATTCTGTATCTTCTGGTCTTCATACTTATACCCCAGCATGGATCCTCTTTGTCTTTACTTGTTGAAGAAACATTGTAATATGTATGAACTCGATTAACTTTCCCCCAATTCACACTACATGCTTTGAAAATATTTCTTCATAGACTTTTTTTGACGAAGTTTCTGAATCAGCTTTCCCCCAAACCAATAACCCTATCTTGAGCATATTCGAAGCTTTGATGAAACTTTTACGATCTTTTAACTTTATCAATAACGTACACAGCGGAATTTTGTAGAAGAAGAAGTAAACCACACCAAATACTTCTGCATCTTGTCATTAGGTCATGGTGATTACCGTTTAGGAGAACATGTAAGAAATCAGCATCAAATCTTCTCACGTATGTAGAATACTTCACATAAACCAAATCAATGAAGTAAAAACCATAGTGCCCAATACGAATCTACAAAACCAATATCTTCAATGACCCATAAAACCACATCACGTACACGATTCTTCCCCCATGATGGTTATGATATCTCGGAAGCATCATTGTCGTGTACGCTCATATACTCGAGATGATCATGTATTAATCAAAAATCTTGAAAAGTTATGAACGCCGTTGAGGAACTTTGAAAATTTTGCTAAGACTTGTGAAATATCATTATTGTTCAATAGCTCAAAACATATCCCGTGAAAATCGAATGCTGATCACATCTCCACTCTTGTAATCCATCTGACTAACTTTACTAACCTCTATTCTATCGGCTCTTTATAGTAACCACTGATGGAGTAAACCCGCTATACCAAACTTGAAACTGAAATAAAATCCTCTAAATTTATGACTTAATCTTGCACTATCGTGATTGAAGAACACTTTCCACATATACATCTGCATGTGATAGTGAGTACTACAACGTAACTCCTTTAAGTAATAGTTATACACTGTGAGTACTACAATGTAACTCCTTATATTAGGTATAACCAGATAGTTGAATCTTAATATGATCTTGTAACATTTAAGCAAGTGATCAATCGATAGAGGAGTTTGGAGAAAAGAATTAGAAAATAGAAGGAAGGCTCGATGATGAAATAAGTACACGCCTTCGTGAAATCCCACGTCAATCTAAAATAAGTTATAACAAATCAACCCCGTAATTACTTTGTCATTCATGTACCCGCATACTAGCCGTTTGACATTTGAGTGAATCGTATAAAGGATCGTTTTAAGTGTGATGTATTGTGTTTGTTTTGTTATTATGGTTTGAGTTCTTTGTTTGTTTGATGTGTTAACTAAGGACTAACGGTGTAATGATGATGTCTTGAATGTACTTTGTTTTCCAAGTTAACTGTCGTTAAGGAATAAACAAACAAGGACTAACGGTTTAACAAGCTTCTCGTTAAGGATTTGACATTTTAAGTAATAACGGTTGTTAAGTTGAACTACAAGGACTAACGGTGCAATACAATCCCATTTTCGTTGTCGATTTTCACAACCCATTTCATTTTCACAACCCAAACCATTTTCACAAGAACCCATTTCCGCAAATTCATTGTCGTAGGATTTGGTTTTCTTATTTTCGCAAGTTTTTCCAAAACCACAAACCATAATCACAGCTTTTTATTTTCGCAGAAACCATTTTCACAAAAAACCATTTCCGCAGGATAACCATTTTCGCAACTTTTCCGTTTTCGCAACCCATTATCACAGAATTAGGTTATTCATTTTCGCAGGATCTTACCATTTTTGCAGGTTTTCCATTTTCGCATGTTTTCCATTTTCGCAAGTTTCCTGCACCCATTCTCACAGAATTTCAAAAAACAGAAAAAAAAGAAAAAAGCTATAAAAAAGACACGATATTTGATTTTTTTTAATTTGTTTCTTTTGCAAAACAAGCTTTAATATTGATATATCTTTGATAAAAATCCAAAGTTTATGAGTTTTAAACACAAAATCTTGTCTTTTTAATCTTTTTGTAGGTTTATTTTTGCAAAAAATGACCCGTGACCAAAACTTAGGCAAAAACGCACACAAACACACATACAAAACACCTTTGAAGCTCTGGTACCACTTGTAAGGTATAATAAACAAAACATGACATGGAGGTCAGGAAGGATAAAACAAGTATGTAGCCATTTCTAGAGAGAGAGTAGAGAGAGAAAGGAAATATGTGTTTATCAGCTTAAAAAGAGATAATACACACACTTGTTATGAAGCCTCACCCATCCTTGGAAGTAAGGAGGGGGTATTTATAGCCCTTATACGCCTAATCTTATACAACTTATCATATCTAGTCCTTGCGTGTATGGCTAAGATAACTAATGTAATTCCGTAAAATGTCGCCCACATTTTAAGGCTAACAATAACATTTAGCAACTCCCTACACAAGTTGTCTAATCACCTCTTGATAATTAGTTTGAGCGGCTTTTCTTGGGCTACATTGATCATCCAAATAGTTCCATCAAGAAAAAAGTAAAATAATATCATCAAATGTACTATTTATTGTAATGCATTGTTGTTTGTTTGTTTAACGAGGATGTCAATCCGTGCTCCGCTACGGGGCGCAGGGTTTTGGCGTTTGTATACGATAATATTGTAACCATCAGAAATTTAATACACTTATTCACCAATTGACTCACAATAGCTTGTCCTATTACAAATTTCATGCGACAATACGCTAAGAAGAGTCGTGCAATTCCAATCTACTATATTGTTGGGAGGGGTCTTGCATAACTGTCCAGAACTGACGGTTACCGTAAAACGGATCTTTACTTGAACTATGGTTGCACTAAGTTAAAATCCTATCGGTTATCAATTAAAACACAAAAAAATAGTCCAAACATACCTAATCTTTTATAAAACATGCTTCATAAAGGTTAAGTTCAGGGGTAAGCTTTATAGGTTGAGAATAAGCCTTTCTTTGTGACATAGTTTGCTTCAATCACTGTGGCAAAGATATATCTCGGTAATCTGCCAGCTCGAGCAATGCTAGGGCTCTCTTTGAGGGTAATCTTCTGATAATTCCTATATATAGTCTGCCATAAAGCGAGTATTAGTTAGTGAACAAACTTTGAATAATCTATCATTCTGTGTCAAGACGTTTTCTAGGACTTACGCTTAAATATTCTAGTGCAGCATTGAACTATATTTTCATTATTCCGTAAACATGTAATCTTCTCATTAGTATCCTATACAACTGACTAAAAAACATAAAAACTCACCCGCATTTCTCGCTGCGACCTCGGAATCTTCTTATCAAACTCCCCAAGCTCCTCATTTTTCTCTCCAGTTCCCGTATCGACAAAAACATATTACTTCCCACTACTCTTGTAATCTTTCAACAATGTATTCTTCCTCTGTACATCAAAAAAATCAAATCAACTCCACACTCAATTTTTAACTTTGGCTCAACTTAAGGTTGTAAAGGGTAGGTTGGACATCAAAATAGTAAAGGAAAAAATGTTATAAAATCCAGGTTAGGGGCTGTTTGGACAACACCTTTTGAGGGGCTGCTTGGACAGTAATTAAGTGCATAAAAGATGTTCAAAAAAAAGTTGGTTGGGGCTGGTTTGACAGAGCTTTAGATTGGTTGTTTGGACATCAAATAAATGTAGCAGATTAGTTCTAAAATCCCTTAATCCAAGACCAAAGCTATTCCACTAATTTCAACGTAATAATGTTTTGAGTTCTAATACCCCTTATTTGTGTACATAATCAACATCCACGAACACATATCAGACCTTATTACAACGGACTCACTAAGACAGGTTAAACAAAATTAGATTACTGAACTGTTTAGACATAACTTTTGACATTAATACTAACCTTAGATGGAGTGACAATGCATCTTGAACAATGACAGCTATCCAATAGCACCACACGCAAACCAACATTTATTGCCATCATCAACAGATACCGCACACATGGATCATTAATTCCTTGCAACATACCTGAATAGCCACAATACATAATGTTTGATAGTGTGAAACCGTTTGGCTCAGATTTGTGAGTGTGAAACCGGATAAAAGGTTGTCCGACCCGCCATGGCTGCAAACACGACTTCGTGCTGTCCCGCCAAGATACGGATGTCTTTTACCCATCACGGTCCAACAACTTATTGTAGCTGCAAAATCATATTCGCACAAAAGCAACGACATCATCATCGCCATATGTGATTTGATAACATAGACAACCAAGCATCGGCTCTTCAGCGGGTAAAAAGGCTATTTTCGAACATATTGGACTGTCAAATAAAGAATCAGATTCCTTGTAAACTAATATCTCTCCTCAAATTCGCAAGTATGACCACAACTAATAGACAGTGTAACGAATCAGCATCCAGAAACACATATCAGACTTTATTACAACGGACTCATTAAGACATGTTAAACAAAATTGGATTACGAAACTGTTTAGACATAACTTTTGACATTAATACTAACCTTAGATGAAACCACAATGCATCCTGAACAATGACAGCTATCCAATAGCACCACACGCAAGCCAATATTTATTGCCATCACTAACAAATACCGCGCACATGGATCATCACTTCCTTGCAACAAACCTGAATAGCCACAATACATAATGTTTGATAGTATGAAACCGTTTGGCTCAGATTTGTGAGTGTGGAACCGTATAAAAGGGTGTCCGACCCGCAATGGCTGCAAACACGACTCCGTGCTGCCCCGCTGTAATAATTCGTATTCTTCGGGTCATTAATTGACCACGTATTTTTACTATTTATTTTAAATTCGCAAAAATTATTTTTTTCGGTTAACCGGATAAGTTATTCCGCGTACATCGTAAAATGTACATTTAATATTAACAGCCACTAGACTAAATATAGTCTACATGCTTAATGCATTTTTATCAATTTACATAACTATTTTATATATTTTGTAAATTTTTTACTTATAGTATACTTTCATGTCTTACCGTTTGTATAGTAAAACGTTTATTAAACGTGAGCCCGTCATTAAATTAAATATTCGTCTACATGCTCTTCGTAATTTATTATTTCATATAAGTATCACATATGTTATAATTTTATTATAAACTTATACGTTTTCGCTTTGTGGTTCCGCCTAAACTTTTATAATATTTTACGTCTTTATCCGTTAACCCTAAAACTACCCACTTATTCAAAATTTTATACAACATTAACCCATAAACCTCCCATTCTCTTATTAAAATCGGCAAGACCACATGGACACTTGTCCATGTGGTATGCCAACTTCACTTATGTGTTGTCAAACTTAAAAGATCTTAAGGACACATGTTAAGCTCACTTGCATGGGATATCAACTCCATCTCCACATCTTATTATATTTAAAAAAAACACATATTTCTTTTGTGCTCTCTACCTTTGCCGTCCCTATACACACAATCACCATCAACATTTCATAAAAAAATTATTAGTTATAATAATGAAGGGTTGCATAAATTGGGTGAAAAAAATTAAGCTAGATCATGTTAGTTAGTTTGGGTTATATTTCTTTATCATCATCAAAGAAATATATATATAACATGGGAATGATCATCAGGGTATGGTAAAGGATTTTACTAGCATTTGGTTGGGTTAGAATTAGTTTGGGTTGAATAAGTTTGATCAAGTCTGATTGATTCTTGTTATAACCATCATTTTCATTTTTGTAAGGTTGTTGTTTAACTTCTTTATTCATAATTTTTCTTTATAAATTTAATTTCTATTTGATGTACCTACTGATTTGAGATATATTTTTATACTTATTTGAGTATTTGTATAAATTATGGCATTGTACACAAATAAATTGGGCTAGAAAACTTGATAAAGGTAGAAAACTTGATAAAGGTGGACTTGTAACACTAATTTCGAGATTGTTTTAGATTAGTAGGTTGAGGAGGGATTTTTGAATTTTTGGTGGCCTGTGAGGTTTTGGAAAAAATATAAGGATCTGGGTATGTGCCTTAGCTCCGTTTTTCCGGGTGAATTGAAGTGTATCGATACTCGATGAATTTTTTATGAAATAAACAGTGAAAGTGGTCGGAAACCAAACACAGATTTGCATATGATTATAAGTCTAAAATTTTGAATAGAAACACCTATTTTTGTAAAACTAAAACTTGTAGATAATAGTTTAACTTAAATTCTGGTGCTTGAATCGGCCTCAACGGATGTATGGTTTGGGAGATACGTCCGTTTTCAGGAGGCGCTAAAAATCTGGGAAAAATCAGCTTTGGTAACTAAGGGTAAAATGATAATTTCACATGTGTTACAAAAATTTTGAAACAATGGGGCCAACAAATCTGTAAAATAGACTCATTTACCTTTTCGTATGCGTAAAACCCGAACCAAGACCATTTACGGATTAGGAATTATAATCCCGAGATGTTAGATGAAATCAGAATTTTAAGACAACCTGCTTGTTTTGGCCTTATAAAAATTAAGATGGACTCGTGTAAATGGGCTTATGCATAATAATATAAATACTTGATTTTAGGCTTAAGTATTAAGTTGGATATATATATTTTTTGAGCCCAAGTTATGTTGTAAAAATTAAAACTTGATGTACAATGCTAAATATTTTATAAAAATATTTTTTTATATAAAACTTACATATAATTGTTGCATAATATATTTTTTCCAAGTCGCGACGTTACTTTTAGGTTGCACCTAGGATTCCTCAATATTTCTCGACGTTTATTCCGTTAACACTTATCATATCGCTAAAAGGTGCATTCATAGCCCCTTTTTCTTATTAAATATTTTATAAACTCCACGGGGGAGATACATGCTATTTTTACGTTTGGAAGCAAGTACTAAAACTGTATGCTATGCCTGATATATTATTGCCTAAGTACCACTACTGCCATTAAGTCCCAATTATCATGAATTGTTAATTACTTTGTGTAAGCGCAAATGCTGTGAATAAATCTATTGGGACTGTCAATCCCCGCATGGGTATGCAACAACTAATACCACGTAAACGGACGCATTTAACATTTAAATTAATATATGGGTGCTAGGCAGAACATCCTATTTCGTGGTGCAAACCTGATTGGGATTTGTATACTGTTAAGGTTCGGTGTCATGAGCTTAGAGCAATAATAACTGTTTTTGACTTATGAATGTGTTCTATTAGTCTACTATTACTGAAATCTTGTGGTCCATTGCTTTACTTATAAAACCTATGAATTCACTCAATATTATTTGTTGACATTTTTAGCATGTTTATCTCAGGTCCTTAAGGTATTGATGTGTTGTAGTGGTGGTTTGTTTTAGAGTATTCAAGTTTTAAATTTATATTTTACCGACTTTACCTAAAATAACACTTTAACGGGCAGTGTACCCGATCATATATAGTTTCGTTGGTAAGTAGGGTGTTGATCACTAAGAACGAGAAAGAAATCATTTATTCTATCAATATTTTGGTTAACTAAACTAAGTTAATTTAAACAATGTTAATTATATTCTATGTTAAACCTATGCTAAACCTATGTTAATTCTAATTCTAACGGATAAAAAGGTGGAGTTTTCAGTCTGAGAGACTGGCACAGGTTTTGTGGTAACTTAGATCAATTTAAAACACAATAACACACGCAAGCAAATCGACAAAAGATAGAAGAGCGGTCTAGCCAAATATCAGAAAAATGTATTAACCATGATTAATCCAATGTAAAAAGGATTTGTTTATTGATTGCAGTTTCTCGTAAGAACTTCACAATAATTTTAACAATCTCCAGGCAATGTATCTAAATGTTGCAGTGGTATTGTAGAGAGCAAGGACTCATTGGTTGTTATCATTTCTAGGGGAATAGGTTTGGGAGGCTGCAGGAACACGGTCAAGCAAGGAATTCAAGGTTGAGAGAAGATTCTTTTTTGTGTTTTTATATTTTATAAAAAGCAGAAAAATCAATGGTTTGAGAGGTTAGTTTGATTAACTAATAATTAAACTAAATATAACCTAAAACTATTGGTGATAACTTTATGATAAAAAGATGTAATATACCGAATCATTCAATGCCACTACTCCCTCATATTGACTTCTCCTAATCTGATACCATTTGTTCACTACTTGTGATGATCTATTAAGGTATTTCCTAGGTCCTGAACGATTCACGAACCCGCCGTCTATTTAATATTCTGTTAAGGCAACTCACAAGTCTAGGTAGATATGACAGACTGATTAACAAGGCCCTAAGAGTATAATAAATGCCTGTGAAATAACTTAAGAGGTGAACTACCATGAGTTAAGTGGTAAGGTAGTATGAAGTACTGTTACCGGATGGTCATCCTTTCTACACTACTCACTTCCCAAGACGTCATGCCAATTTAATATCTAATGGCTAGTTTTATTAAGCCTAATGCGCACATTAATTCTATTCAACAAGAAACCAGCCATCAAAAGGATCTACAACCTAGGTTTCATCAACATAGAGTAAATATATAAAGAGTATAGCCTAGCATGATTCAAAGAATCAAGCAAGAAATAAATCAATCACACAACACATAGACATATTGAATGAATAATGAATAAATAATCATACTTGATTAAAACATTGAATTAAAAGGGCAGTCTACAATAGGTTTTATGAGCCTAGAAAACGACATTAAAAGCTGCTAGAATGACTAGGGTTCGTCTCCCTAAAATTATACAAAGTTACACACTTAAAACCCTAATTTTGGTTTAATATATATAGGAAAATCGATGCGACGGCGTCGCTTTGAAATCTTGACGTCGTCGCCATGTAGATGATTCTAGATCCTCTTTAAGTCGGCCATGTCCTGACGTCATCGCTAGATTCCTGACGCCGTCACCAGATAGATCACAACGGGTCGCTTTACCGACGCCGTCTCCACGCACTTTATGCATAAATCTTTAAGAATTTGGTGTAGGTCCTAATCTTGTCCGTTTCTTCTGTTTTTTTTTATTTTTCTAAATTGAGCCCGATACGTGTAATTCCTCCAAATGCCAAGGCAAGTGCTAAAAACAAAAACAAATCCTTAAGCACGTAATCTAGGCATATTTGCATAATTTAAAGGGTTAAATGACCCTGAAATATTGTATAAAATGACACCTCATCAAATACCCCTACACTTGGGATTTGCTTGTCCTCAAGCAAATGGGCTTTTCTACTTAGACAATATCAATAATAAATCAATTAAACCTACTCTTTAAAAGAATTGCCAACACAACCCTTCAAGACCTCGTATTAGAAGTCACGAAAGTATATAATAGCACCTCACATAATTGTTTAGGATTCTCGTCCTTTCACTTGGGTTGTATAATAAATTTATAACATAATGGTGGAGAAACAAAAATCAACACTCATTACCTGTCATAAGCATATAAATCACCATAGCTTGGTAAAGGATCAAACTCACCGCTAGTCCGCGAGTATTATCATTACTGTCAAAGAGGGTCTTTTTAAATGGTTGTGGGGTGTAGGTTGTAATATGACATTAAAAACGGAATGAAACGGATGGATACATTGAGGGGAGTGACTTTTGGGTGAATTTTGGAGGAAGTGGTTAGCTAATTATTTATACGAATACACGTTGGTTTGGTTGAGACAAGATATACAAACTCTACAAAACTCTAAATCAATCTCTTTCTTTTCCTTTTCTTGACTCTAATATAAACATAACATAATCAAATGGCATCCCGTACATTTTTTTTCACTCTTTTTATATATATATTTTTTTTCGTACACTTTTTCCCTGCCATTGCTTAAACATATAATACATCATAGGAATAAAGAGTGCACCCCTAACACTTGAACTTTTACATACTTTGATATTTACTAATCTAACTAGTTGAATGACTCGATTTAGAGTGGATAAAAATACAGGGAGCATAATTAAGCACAATTGGGGGTAAATAAATACTTCTTTCCCGATCTTCATAAAATAATACTACCATGAAATCACAATCGTCCCAAAACTGTATTTACAAGGATAAGGACTTAGCAACCGTGTACTCAATAATTAACTTAGGTTAAAACAATAATGTACTAAAAGCGAGTACATACAAGGTAGGCTATGGCGATTTGGGTGTAACGATTGGTTTAAGGGTTGACAACATTCTTCATTAATAGTCTGGCTTAACCAGAAAATTACGAGAACCATGAAAAAGAATAGGCTCGGAGGGTTATACTAGGGGTATCCTGCACTAAAAATAAGTGCATGGTAATGGTGTGGAATATTTATATGATCGGTGTGACCATCATAACAATTACAGGTTTAAAACATAGGTTAATCCTAATGCCTCTTATCTAGCAAATCCTAATACTTACTATGCGGTCTCAGGATGCATCACAAAAACAAGTTCTAGAATTTAATATACTACCGGTACACTCATATAAATTAATACCGATACCAATGCTCCAGAAAAGGCGACAAATACCATACGTACACATCCGTAACGATGAAATAGAGACATATGACTGCATTCGAACCTTAACTCGAGAAATCTAAAGGTATAAACTATCTTGGGTATCAATAATGGATACCAGAATTCTAAAGATCTAAAGATGAACCTCATATTTTTGGGATGGAATTTTGAGGGTTTTTGTGCTAGTCATACACATTCCTATCCTTGAGAGGCTATTAACTACTTGGTTTTCATCGGTACGTGTCATAAAAAAATTTAAATTTGGTCAAAATTACCTTTTTATGCTATGTTTTAATATATTACACATCATTTTAAAGAACAAGCAAATGACAAATGAGAGAATAGTTTCTAATGCTTATTTTCCCCCTAAACTTAAGTTGAACATTATCCCCAATGTTCTATAAAAGTACCCATAAAAACGAATAAAAGGAAAAGAAAACAAGTAAAAGAAACTAGTACTCCCATGGTTTGCTCAATAATGGAGAAGAAACATGTGATAACTGGTTAAAACGTCCTCTAAGAATCGTCTAATGAAACTTCCTAAGAACTTCCAAGACTAAGACAACTACACCAAACATAAAATCGGCGGGATAGATATATATACAACGAGAATTTAGGGTTTTGACTCTATGAAAGCAGTAAAGATAGGATGAGAGTAATGATGTAATCATAGGTTTATGCAGGTTTATAAAAGAATTAGAGATTTTAAATATTGCACATTCTATTTTTCAAAAATACTTGAAAAATTTTAAATCTTTACATTGTTGGAGACGCGACGCCGTTGGGTTTTAATCCCGACGTCGTCTCCAGGCACTATGAAGATTTCTTCTTCATTTTTAATGAGAATTTTCCTGCACGTAATTCTATTAGTTATTTCTGTAGAAAGCACTGCATAAAAACCTGGAATTAATCATTACAATCATATGACTCGAAACTGACACGAATTAATCTAAACAATTTATTTATTATGTTTGAATTTGGTTCTTAATAAACCGGATATATCACCCTACACTTATTTTATGCAAAATACCTTTGATGTAAATAAGACGAAGTTACAAACAAACAAAGCATGATTACAAAGTAATTAATTCAAACATAAAAGAATAAACGAAAAGAATTAAAACACACGACACTCCTAATATATGGGAAAAATAAACATTGGGTTGCCTCCCAAGAAGCGCTTTTTTTATTTATGAGTCTTGTAGCTAGACTCGAAGTCACACATCCTTACGTAACTTCTCCTTCATCATCCATTCCAGTCACATATTCGGGTCCAAGATCTAGACATTCTTTATAAAACCCTAATATTTTGCCGATCACGTACTCCACTCCTCTTCTCTTGTCATCCTCGTTCCTAAGGTAGACCGACTTCGTGTGCTCTTTTTCTAAGTCTGATAATGAGTTGTACTGTTCTATCTTATGGGGCATTTTATAGGTAATTTCATCGATCCCGTTTGTGAACCTCACTACTCCTTCTGGTGGGTCATGAGTCATGTTAGATATTTCAATAAAGGGTTTTCCTAGTACTACTTGTGACAACCTAGGGTTAATGATTGAGCTAATATATTCGACAATCATGAAGTCCGTGGCATAAGTGAAATTCCCTACGAAAACATGCATCCCCTTAATCCTTCTCGTGAAATTGCTAATTCCTCTATTCGAATTTTCCCTAGGGTCGGGTTTTCTTCTCATGATTCAATTATACATCATTCGGGTCATGATATTTAGAGGGGAGTTAAGATCGATGTAGGCTTTCTCCACATGCACATGTCTAATGTTGCATAATATTTTAAGGGTTGATGGACATCCTTTCGTGATGATGGGGTTTCTCAGGAATATTGAAGGGATGGGGCCACACATGAGATATTTGTGATATGAAAGCTCGCTCCGAGTTGGGAATATATCAAAATATTCCACCTCTAATCCTTCTGCTTTGGGTTCCTCCTTGCGGGAATCGTCATTCTTCTTAACTATCTCAATAAACATCACGTCACCATCATCCCCTTTGGTGTAAACAAATTCTGTGCCGGATAATTGGGGGTCAAACCTAGTGATTTGAAGAATGAATTAAGTTTAAGGACTTTTTCGGTGATGAATGAAACTGATGGATCAGGTGGCGTGGAGGGGTATTGATATCTTCCCGGCTGTTCTTCTCTTCTCCCTCATTTTCTTCTGGCTTATCGTCATGGGAGTGGCTTTGTTGCTTGGGATGTATCGTGATGGTGTTGATCGAACCGTGGGTGTGGTTTGAGCATTGTGGGTCTTCAGTTGGGTAAGAACGAGGAGACAAAACTGAAGTTGTAGGGTTAACATTCAGTTTCGGGTTCTTAACCGTGTCGCTAGGGAGTGCTTCCACTATTCGTTCGGTAATGGCTTTCAATACAGTGTCGATTTTGTTGGTCGTCTTGCTTTGTTGTCGTTTGAACTCAGCTTCAAACTTGGACAATCTGGCGTCTTGAGATGCTATGAAGTTGGATACCAATCCTTCTAGATTTGATTGACTGTTAAACTTTTGAGGATTGTTGTTGAAAGAACGGTTTAGACCGTTGGGTTGGAACCGATTAGGTGGGTTTGAAAAATTATTTTGGGAATTTTGGGGTTGTTTCCACCTAAGGTTTAGGTGACTTTTCCATGACGGATTGTAGGTGTCACCAAAATTGTTTTGCTCGGGTTCGAAAGTGTACCACTTACCTCCTGCTTTGTTGGTACGCGAGGATGCATATTCAACAAAGGCTTGTTCAGGATTTTCCATGCGGTACTGAGTGTTGTGGGGACAACTTCAGATCTCACATGAAGAAGTGATTTTTGTCACTTGATTAGGTTGCGTCAGAGCAAGATGAGCTTCCATCAAGTGTTGAACTTGATTTTCGAGCTCGATGAGGCAGCGGTCGGATGTACTCGTGACATCTTGAGGCAAAGAGATTGCCTTGACCGGCTTTGCGAAATCCCTTGGGTCGTTCTAACTTTTGTTGTCATAGAGGGTGAGGTCCTCTAATAATGCCCAGGATTCTTTGGCGTTTCTGTCATGAAGCTTGCCACCGGCCGATTGGTCAATGGCTTGTCTTGTGGCGGGAGTGACATGGTCATAAAAGATTTAGACTTGGAGCCAAAGATCGATGCCATGATGAGGTTCTTTTTGGAGTAAATTCTTGAAACAAGTCTATGCTTCCGAGAGAGATTCTCCATGATGTTTTTAGAACATCCGGATATCGTTGCGGAGTTTTGCAGTCCTTTCTAGTGGAAAGAATTGAGAAAGAAAACAAGTAGTAAGATCCTCTCATGTGGTGATGGATCCTGCTGGAAGACGTTCAAGCCAGTTGCTAGCTTGATCGCTGATTGCGGGTTTTCACACTATAAATATATATAATATATATTAAAATATAAAATATATATATAAGTCTAAAAATCAACAAGAGCAATGTCAAAGATAGTCTTCCGATGCACAGTTTGCCAGACAGTACTATACAGATCTTGGAACATTTTCCTATTGCAAATAACTGACAGGTGGGGTAGGGGTATAAACTCTGAGTAAGATGGTGATACCAAATTCGGTTGATTGATCCGAGATGGATTAGATAGAACTAGAAAGGAAAAGAAGATGGTGATGCGAGAATTCTCTTCTGAGGTGGTAATTAAGCTCTTCCGAAATAAAGCGAATCATATCGAGAGTTATCAAATAGTTAGTGATGGTGGTAATATCAAGATGGAGTCAAAAATCGCTGGGTGAAGTAATGTGAGGACTCTGGTGATGAAATAGTGACGCGAGTCCTTAGCATACTTGAAAGTGCTTTGAGTAGCCGCTCCTTCAAACAAGGATTATTGTAAGAGATGAGAAATACTCGGTGGATCATATTATCTTTAGAGTTTTCCGTAAGAGCAAAGAACTCTTCCGGCATGCACAGCGCGAGAAAATATATCCGATGAGACCGAGGTAGTATAGCTTAAGAATTTTCAGAGAGGACAAAGCATCCGTCAATATCGGAAGTAGACAACAGATAGGTAGAAGTCACACACATCGTTCTCAATGAACGAACCTAAATTGTAAATAACACTAGAGTTATGATTATATGAATAAAAGTCGATAGTTTATATGACATCATTTAGCATGAGCTATGTACCGGAAGGTAGGTGGCACGACTTTGATGTAGGCAGAAAGGAGGAAATATGGTTTATAGAAGATAGAGGATGATTCGACACCTTGGCTTCCTCGTATAACCAGGCGCTGCATACCAATCTGTAACACCCTTGTTTTACAATGTATGAGCTGCGGTAAGCGTGCGATAGCATCGTGGTGTATTCTGCAGCTTCATAGGAAAGAAACAATCTCATGAATCTCTAGCACTAAACACGACCCTCAACGAGAGTTTGTTCCCGAAATGATACGTTATCATTCTTGCATTAAGGAGAGGTTTACAAAGGCAGGTCCCAAAATCTAGTTACATACTATGTGAAAGATACACAATGGGTTATCGCCATCGTTGAGTCCATGCTACTGCACCGTGCCGGTGTTGCTAAGATATCAGGTGTGAATCTGGCTAAAAGGCACAACAAAAGGTTATGAAATTCCTCAGGGTGGGGATAAATAGTGGGTAGAATTGGATGTGGAGAATTAGGGAATAAAAACTCTATTAGTTATGCTGAGAAAAAGTGTTACCGCTAGGAGACTACAGTGAGGATGTTTGAAGTCTGAAACGAAGGAATTTGATCTAGTATACAGTGTTTTCGTCTGCCGTGTAGGGGCGGGCGTTGCGGTAGGAGGGGGTATTGGGCGGGCGGGTGCCTGGGCTAATGCACTTCGTACAAACTCATTTTCATCAATGTCCAATTATATTGATATCTTGAATAAGTATAGCAAAGTAGTCGATTCACATTTGTTAATCAAATTTAGGGGTAATTTGAAGAGTATAGGATTTGAATTAGGGTTTGGGTCAATGGGTTGGTTTTTTATGTCTTAGAAACACACAGAGAGCGTCTTCCACTAGGATAGGGATCACAGTAGGTGTAAGCGCAATCTTGTGATTCTTTGGTCTAATGAATTTGGACATTGGTATTCAGGTGCTGGTAGGTCTTTGGTTAGGTCTGGTGGTGTGAGGAAAAACGTTTCTTGGTTGTAGTAAGAGGGATTTTTATCAAGGATAGGATTATTTCTCTGAAGTTGCGAGGTTTTTCAGTAAACTAACACATAATATCCCAAAGGCTAATTCTTTTCGTCTCAAAGATTCAAATCTTAATGACTCTAGTAGGATAATATAGTAGACTGCAAGTTGTCTAAGCAGAGATGTCCAGAGAATAGTATAGTATGTCTACAACCCGGGTCTTCGTAAGGTGTAGAGCATATATCCCCGCCCATGGTTTATGAAAAGACTCTCTAATTGCTGAGCCTCTTGCTCTCATATCATAATAACGGGAAAAGGAAGATACTTGGGGTGATTCAGTTAATCGAGACTATGTTACTAAAACCGTTTGTAACCTCTACTGTGTACTCCCCCTCACGCTGGGTTATAAAACTCTGGTAAATATCAGTAACGCGGCGAGGTGTATGAAATCTCTTAACCTGACTTAGGGAGTGTAAATATATCCAAAATGTAAATCGGAAGACCCTTATCACAATCCTAAACCATAGGAAAGTTGACATATAGCAAAATGATAAAAATAACCACGTCACGCAACCTGAGTTCCATCTATGTCACAGTCTTAAGAAGATGTACTCTAGACTCTATTAGCGTTCTTACTAGAGTTATGACATTTGACAAAGATCGATATTTGTAGAAATCACCGTTCGCATCATAATGTCACTAATCAGTCTGCAACTTTTGAAGGTGCTGATGGTACTTTAAATCATACACCGCAATAAGCTGCAGTCAGAACGATTCCTACCTTGATGTAAATACCTCTGAATATGAAGCCATTCCCTAGTTACATATGTGATACATATAACTCATTTTTAAGTGTTTTGATAATAGCTGACAAATGTTAATCACGAGAAGACGTTAAGTAAGTTATGTCGTATAAGGTTTTTAATCACATGATTTAAAACTTTTTCGCAAAAATGTTACATTTCTCATGACCTCTTGATCTTTGAAAAAGTGGCAAATTACCCTCGAGGTGGAGATGCACGATCGAGTCTTGTGGGCCCTGCAAGGTTTACAAATGATAACCAAGTAACTCCCTTGGTCTACTCTTTAAAAAGTATACATCAAGGAGATCCCTAATTTCTTAACTTTGATAACAATAGACCTATTCATCCTCGAGTGACTATAGTTATTAAGTCTTTCTGTAATGGTACTTTATCTTTCCACCTGGCATGGATAATTCATCTTACAAAACTCAGCAATAGGTTATGGGTTATGTTATGGTTGGTTGGTGTATTGGCTTTATTTTATTTTCCTTTGTTTTTGGCTTTCTTTTATTTATCTTTTTTCATTTTCCCTTTTTTTTCTTCCCTTTCTATAGTATTATGGCGGTTTTTTTTATATTTATCACTTTTTATTGTATGTCTTTTTTTGGTTTTACTACTTTTTTAGTTGTTTGGTCGGGGCTATCCGTTAAAAAAAACACTTTAGTACAGTAGAAACGTTTCACCTTGTTTCTTCTTTTGCTCTTTCCTTAGCTTAGGAGGTGGGAGTTGTTTCTTTCTTAGGGGATTCTTCCTTTAGGGGGGATGTCCGCTTTTTCTCTTCGCTTCTTTTCTTCTTCTTCTCCTTCCCTTAAAGTTTCTCGCTTCTATATTTATTTCTTCTTAGAAGGGGTTTCGCCTTTAGTTCTTTAGGTTTCTAAAAGTTTTCGTGGGGTCCTTGGTTCTTTATGTTTCTTAGGTCCTGGTCTCCTCTTCTGCTCTGGGTGGGTCTCTGCCGGTAGCGTTTCTAGGTTGGTTTCGCTTCTAGTCCGCTCTGCTTCTTCTCTCTTGCAATTTCTTAAGGGGTGGCTGCCCTCTCTGCGGGGGGGGCGTGGGCAGTGTCGGGGGGGCGTGTCGTCTATAGTCCGCCTTCTGTGTTCTGGTCTTATTGCTTCTCGTGTTGGGGAGGTAGGGTTTCTTATAGGGGGGGTGGGTCTTCTGATCGTCTTAGGGGGGGTGAGGGGGGGTTCTTCGCGTTGGCGTGGGGGTGGGGGTGGTTGGTTGGCTTGGGTGGTGTGTGTGGTTTTTGGGTGGGTGGTCGGGGGGTTCTCTTTGCGTGCTTGTGGGGGGTTTGGGGGTTTGTTGTTCTTGGGTGGGAGTTGTCTGGTTTCTCAAGTTTTCTTAGGTTTTGGTGGTGCTGTCTTTTCTGTTGGGGTGGTGTGCTTTCTTGGGTTTCTTCTTTGTGTCCGGGGTGTCTGGGTGAGCGTTGAAGGGGGGTGTTTCTTTTCTTTCTTCGTTTTTAGTGTTGCCGTTTAGTGGGGGGGAGGGTGGGGACGTTGGCCGGGGGTCCTCTTCTTTGGTTGTGAGTGTTGGGTTATCAGCGGAGGATGATTATGTTGGTGGGGTAGATTGTATGGTGGGGGCGGGGGGGGGGTGAATTGAGTTGTTTTTACGGGGGTGAGGGGATTTGAGGGTAAGTGGTATAGGTTGGTTGTAGGGGGCATCGTTAGGGTTGACTAAAGGCATTAAGATCCCCGGTTTGGGAGTGCCGTGACCTAGTTACACCTACCCCCCCCATTCTTCTCTCTACAGGGCCTCCTCTTGCCTCACCCTTGACGGCTGGCCTCGAACTAAAGGCGATCTCCGCGTCCGCCCCACATTAACGGGGGGGGGGGGGGGGTGGGGGGGGAAACATCATATACTCATATATAATTATAATAAGGGGGGAACATGAGATATTAATAAATCAAATATAAATTATTGGGGGGGGGGGGTGGGGGGGGGTGGGGAGGGGGGGGGGGGTGGGGGGGGGGGGGGCGGGGGGGGTGTTGGGGGGAGAGGGAGGGGTTTAAGAAAATAATATAAGTAGCTATAACATAATATGTTAGCACTGCTCAGTAGTTATATACATAATAACAACTATTATTATGAAAACGACGATGTTGCGGGAGTATAGAGCCTACATCGTATAGAACACCTCAAATAATCATTATTAAAATGATTCAAAACAAAAGTTATACATAAAATATATAGAGAAATCTAGAATTTCTTTTAGAAAGATAATAGGAGATATCGACACAAAAAGAGTTTGAGTATGCAGAGGAGTAAGTATAGTACTAACACACACACACATAGTGCTACACACACATGCACACCAACTCTCTAAAGTATATATAAAAATTAAAAATAGACTTCTCTATCTCTGATAGACACACAACTTAGAGAGAAACCCACAAAAATAAAGCACTATAATTATATCACAAAAGAGAAAAGATGTCTATAGAAACACAACAGAGAGGCGATATATTTGTCACACATAGAAAATCACACATATCTCTCTCTAAAACGACGCGAGTTGTGAGATTTATCTTGATGAAGAGAGTGAGGAACATCTTAGCTTGAACCGCAACGTCTCGGAATTATTTAATACGTGTTCAACAGAAGCAAGTGAGATCGATTAATATGAATATAGAGGCTGAAACTAACAGATAGGGTAACAGAATCGGGAGATGAGTTGCAATTGATGAGGAGACACAGGATGAAGCGGGTATTACATAAGTGTTAGAGATAGAAACAATCGGGCACATTCAAATAAATTAAATTTTTATATGGGGGTAGTGTTGAAATAGAGCATAGAAGTAAAGTGAGGTTTTGAAATAAACAGGAGTGATAGAAGGTGCGGTGTTTGTAGTTTTAGTGAAATGGAGGAGTTTGTGGAGAAAGGGGTGGGGGAGGGTTCGGAAATATTAGAGAGTAAGAGGAGGATTTGAGAGGGCTGAGACGGTCGAAAGTAATATAATTACATAGATAGAGGTAGTGTTTGATCGTATCATACGGGAGTAGTAAATATAACTAGATAAAAAAGTGATTCAAATGTATGATCTATTTGTTATGCTAAACAAATATCTAGTTGAGAGGGTATATGTAAGGCGACCCTTACACAATGCCAGCAAGATAAAACTTTTCTCTACAATATTAATACACACTTCTTAAGAAGTAGAGACAATTAGCGTGACGCAGAACTGAAACTTATCGATCAGGTAGACAAGAGAAGATGTGGTTTTGGTTTTTTTCTTAGCCTGTGACTGATGGAGTAGGAATGTGGTTAAAGTATTGATTGTGTAATATTGGGGTTTTGAAGGGTGGTGGGGGGGGGGGGGTGAAGCTAGGTTGTGAAGGGATTGGTATGTTTTGTCCGTTTTGCTCCAACCGGATGGTGTCAGGATCGAAGAGGTACCAACATATCCCTGACGGGAGCTCAATGGTACGTACCTGTAACCCTCGTGGGCTAGGTTATGGAGTAAAATCTCCTAAAGGTACGGATAGGGATTTCGCGTCCCTCCCATGGTGGTTGACGAAGAAAGGATACCGAAACAATTAAACACAAAGAAAGATAGACCTAACGAGAAACTAATAAACACGAAAATAAAATCTCACCTGAAAGGAATTCAAGCGAGTAAACTATAGTTTAAACAATGATCGGAAACCTAACTATTCACCAATGCAAAGCGGAGTTGAAAAAACTTGAGGCGTATGTCGTTAAGACATCTTAACAGAGAAGTTTTACAACATTCCCTAGGCCAGTGTTCCTAATCGTTGCAATTATATAGCAAGACCGGGGGGGTTGTTTTCATTCCTCATAGGGGAATAGGTTGGGAAGGCTCGAAGAACACAGTCTAATAGAATTCTGAAGTGTTTGAGAGATCTTATTTTATGTATTTTTATATTTAAAAAAAGCAGATAAAAAATCATAAGCATAGGTTTTGAAGGGAGGTTAGATAGATTAACTAAATAACTAAACAAAAAATATAATCAGAACTAATGGTGAATATTAACTTTAGAATAAAAAGAGATGTATTTTACCGACCCTAATCACATGAACATAGCATACATATTCTAATGTTCCTCTCATAAATAGGCTTTCTCCTATAATCGTTGCCTGCCACTTTGGTGAGGTGTTTTTTTTGTATTGTTGGGAGACTGTTGCCTGCCGTGTTTCGCCTTTGTCCAAAACTTAAGTATGACAAATTGTAAGGTATAATAGTAATTTGGTCCATAGGGTCATTTAAACGATTTTACACCCACGAACCACCCGCCGTCCTATCGGTGCTATTTAATATTCCTTTCAACTGAGCAATGCACAAGACAGTAGTATGAAGACTATTATATTACACAAGACATAAAATTTACAGTCAAAAGGAAGGCCAAAAAGGCCCCTAAGATTATATTTAAATGCATGAAAAAACTTAATAGGGATCTAAAAAACCATATTAGGGTACGGATATGAAGACTGTTACCGATGGTATCCTTTCTTCACCTACCCGTGTTTTCCCTATATAACGTCTATGCCAATTTAATAATAAAAATGGCTAGTTTTCAGAGCCAACACCACATTCATCAACAGGAAGCAACATCAAAAGGATCTACAACCTAATTTCAAACAATATAAGTAAATACAAATGTAGGGTTCAGTCTAGCATGTTAAAGAAAAAGCAAGAATATAAATCAATCATACAACACATAGACATATGAAATGATTAATGATAAATAATCTTACTTCATTAAAACATGGATTAAAGGTAGTTACAATAGATTTTTGAGGCCCTAAAACGACCTTAAAAGCCGTTGAAGCGACTAGGGTTCGTCTCCCTAAAATTATACAAAGTTACACACTTAAAACCCTAATTTAGGTTTAATACATATAGGAAAAATCACTCTCTCTGCGGAACGATGTCGCGCTTGAAATCATGAACGCCATCCGCCTGACCGAGATGATTCTAGATCCTCTTTTAAGTCGGATCCAAACGTCCCTATGCCATCGCGAGATTTTTATTTCCCCCTGGACGTCCTGTCACCATATAGATCACGATGGCGTCGCTTTATGCCTGCGACGCCGTCTCCACGCACTGCATGCATAAATCTTCAAGAGATTTGGTGTAGGTCCGTAATCTTGTCCGTTTCTTCTCAAATGATCCCACAGGTTCCATGTAGTTCCTCCAAATAGCCATCCAAGTGCTAAAAAACATGAACCAAACGATTGAGCTCAATAACCTGGCATATTTGCATTGATTTAGGATGTTAAATTAACCCTGAAATAATGTATAAAATTACGACCTCATCAAAGAGCTTTTAGACTTAGTTTAAATAGTATTAAATAATAGCAAAAGCATTATCTATCGACTAGTCTTCGGAACGAACGAATTGTTTCATCTTAATTGTACAAGAAGATCAATCTTTTTATCGTTTGACTTTGACTATTACCTGGGTGGTGTTACTAAAGTTTTTCCTTAATTTTCTTTTGTCGTTTACCCAAAAAAATCTTTCATATTCATTTCCTTGGCAAAGCATTGTAAAATTACGGAGTGCCATGTTAAAGCAACCCTTATTCCTAATTTTTTGCAAGTCTCTTTTAAAGATCATAATTTTGTTTTTCCAAGGGAACAATTTCATCCTTTTTTGTTTCTGGATTATTTTGAACCGATGGAAAATCACCCTCAGTAATAGCATACCAAAGATCAAGATCTTTTGATTTCACATAAGTTTCGAATATATTTTTCCAGTAAATAAAACTGTCGCTATCAAAAAGTGGTGGTCTTTGCATAGATTGCCCTTCTAGGTATTTCCGTGTCGGAATCATATGAGCGATTCAACCTTTAAAATACAATATATTTTAAAAATCGTGGGTGACCAGGCTCTGATACCAATTGCGAAAAACTAGGAGAGAGGGAGGGGGGTTAATAGTTTTACCGTTAATTTACGTTTTAAAAAAAAACTTTCGATCAAAACTTTAGTTTATTGTTAGGTGATGGGTGGGCTTTCATTTCACATGTATATATATATAAAATATAATATCAATATAAAATATATAATAAGTCTAACAATCACAACTAATCAAGATACCGGAGAATATATAGAATGTTCCTCGCGGCTCTTCACGAACTCGGTCGTTTAAATTTATAAATAATTATAATTAATATATCATATATTATATATAATAATATAAAATATTATAATATATAATAATTTATTTATGATAATAAATTAAATAATAAATTATATCCCCAACGAGAGCTGTATTGGAAAATCGATACAATCGAGAATTTGAGTTTGAAGGAGAGAATTGAATTGTAGAACGAATGTGAAAAAAAAAGTCAAATTAAAAACAATAAAAACAAAAGACAATATAAACAAACAAAACGTTTAAAAAACAAAAAAAAAAAAAAAAAAGAGAAAACCTAAAATTATGAAGTTTAAAGCTAAAAATAAACGAAAGCACGAATCCCAAAAACCGAACAAAGGGGGAAAAACCTAAATCTTTAAAAATCACCCTAGGGAGAACTTTCACTTCTAAACTACTCCTACGGGACAAATAACAAAGATGAAAAAGACTAGACCGAAAACGAGTTTCGTTTGACCCCAAAAACGAGTCAAACAAAATCCCGTACCCGGACCCTTTCTTAAAAAGTACAAAGTTGCAAAATTGACCCTACGAAAAATTTTATATTTTTCCTACAAACTAGATGACAAAAGAAAATTTTTCTAAAAAAGCAAAATATTTTTTTTGTACAATATTTTGTATTAAGTGATATGAATATAAATAAAATTTAACTAAATTAATTATAAAATATTAAACTATTTCGAAAATTCTAAAATTTTGCTAAAAATACTTTACACATTGACAAGTCCTACAAAAATAAGAAACAACCAAACAGCTTTAAGTCATAAGCCCCCGAAAATGAAGCTATACAGCTTATATAAGCTTAATCTTGTAGCCAAAATGACTATAAGATTCAAAAATGCCCTTGATCCTTTAACGAAAAAGACCCAAGGGCGCAGTGGTAGAGTGTGTGTGTAAAAAGGGGGATGTATCGCTTGGTCCCGGGTTCGAGTCTTGCTACCACCGGGACCAAGTGTTTCTTTCTTCCCCTTTTTTTTTTTTTTTGAAAACTCAAAGAAGCAAAGTTGTTAAGCTCGTGGGGCTTAACAACTTTGTCTTCTAATATCTACAACTTTTTTGAGATAAAAGCCCCTAAATAAGGCGAAAAATTTACTTAAAGTTGTCAGAAAATGCTTAAAGAGACTTATACTGAAAATGGCTTAAGTCCCATTTTGGGCTTGGGGGCGAAAATAAGCTGAGACAGGGCTAACATAATAGAATAAAGTGAGCTAAACTAAATCTAAATAAGTCTAAAAAAAAAATACTAAATGCTTAAACCTAATAATGCCTTGTTTTTTTTGGAAAAAAAAACAGCTTATGATGACAGAAACAAAAAAAAACTTAAAAAGGCTAAAAAGCTTAAAGTTATTGGACAAATAAGCTTGGAAAAAGGCTAAACAAACTTAACAACTAACTAACTAATCTAAATAAGCTGTTAGAACACAAAGGAGCTTATTACATAAGCTAAATAAGCAAAAATGGAAATTAAGCAATCCCTATACCTAAATCATGCAAAAACAGTCAAAAGCTAAGTTTGGGCTTAAAAATAAGCCAACAAATAAGCTCACTAAAGTCTGAAACTTTGAGGACTTATACAAGAGCTTATAAGCTCTTGAAATAAGCCAAAAACTTGGGCTTAAGAAAACAAAGAGTCAAAGAAAAAGGGGCTTAAAATCTCCCCTTTGCACCAGGGGAGATTTAAGCTTAACTTGAGTAGCTTATTTGACAGCTTATTAAAAGCTGTCAAATAAGCTCTAAACAATAAAATAAGCTTAAACAGATGGAGTATTCCACCAAATGGGCTTGTGCACCAATTTTCAGCCTTTAAAAACCATTTTAGCTTGCTTATTTTTGATGGTGAAAAAGGGCTAATGGTTTTAAAAACTGTGACACTAAAAACTTGTGGTATTGACTCCTAGCTTATGGACTTATGCACCAAATTTTAGCTTTTAAAAGACATAAAAACCTACTGATTTTGTTAAATGAAAAAGGGTCTTTGGGTTTTTTTAAAACTGTGACCAAAAGGACTTGGGTGAATTTGACCCAAGAAGTCAAAAGACAAAGGGCTTTTGACAGCCCTTTTTTAACACACAAAATACACACTTTTTGAGTCTTAAACTCACACTCTCAAGTGCTTAACTAAATGAGCACTTGGGGATTTCCTAAAATTCTCACAGTTTTGACAATGGATTTAAAAACCTTGAAACACCACTTTGAAACTAAAAACTTTTTAAGAACAGCTTAAAATTGCTTAAAAACTTAAGCTAAAGTTAACCAAAATACCTTAACCCATGGACAAACCCCTTTTGACCCGTTTTCATGGTTATCCCAAACACCCCTTTACTTTAAAACTGTCAAACTAAATTACACTTAAAATCTAATTAAAAGTTAAAACAGCTTAAACTTTTTATCTACTTCTACTTATATTAACCTACTTAAACTATTTTAACAATAAAAGTAACAGCTTATTAATGAGATTAAGCTAGTTTCTCTACTAGCTTAATACACTAATATTTAAGTTTTAAAAGAGAAACTAAGCTTACACAAATTTAATCCAATGAAAACTGAAAACAGCTAGAGATTAAACCTAAACAAACAAGTTTGAAAAGAATTTTACAAAACTTGAGTAGAAATAAGCAAATGTAAAAGCTAGAATTAAGCTAAAATAAAACTTAAGAAATAGAACCTGAGAGTTTTGTAGTCTCAGAACCCAAGCCACTCTTGAAGAGTGAGTGGCTTAAAAATTAAGCACCTAAGTGGCACCTTGCCTCTATTCCCTGAGCTAAAAGCTCAAATAAGCTAATATTAGCTTATTTCTTCAATAGCTTCCAAAATCAGCCTCAATTGAACATTTATGAACTAAATTCAAATGAAAACAGTATTTAAGAGCTTATAACAAGTTTTAAACTGAATTAGAGCTTATTAACAAGAATAAGCTCTAATGAGCTTATTGAGAGCTTATTGAGTAAAAATAGCTTAACTTTTCATTAAAACTGAGAATTAGAATTACATAAAAGAAAGTAGCTTTAAAGACAATTAAACTATTTAAAAAACTACACTAAAAACGACTTAAAAACTAACTACTAGCCACAATGGCTTTACAAAGCTATATATAGGAAAACGACTAGGGTCTTGCTCTCTTCTCTTTTCTTCACTTGTGTTTCTTTGAAGACACACAAAAGGGTTGTGTTTGTTTTGTGAGAGTGTTCACAGCCTCTAATCTTGGCCCTTCAATCCTTTAAAAATCATCTTGGTCGTCGAATTAAGCCTTGGGAGGTGTGGGATTGCCAACTTGGCACATTTGTAGCTGGGAAAGGTAGTGGAGGAGGGGGAAGGTGATTACCCATGGTGGTGGTGGTAATCTACAGGGTAAAAATGGGTTAACAAACCCGTGAGTTGTTTTTGGGGGGAAAGAAACGAGCGGGAAAAATGGTTGTATGAAAAAGAGAGTGACAGGGCACAAGTTTGGGTAGATGGCAACATTGACCCCTCATGGTTATATCTTTCTTTGCACGCATGGTCCTTGTGGTTATATAACTTTGGGGACTTGGCAAAACAAGTCCCCAAGAGTTATAAGACTTATTGCATCACAAGTCCTTGTGATATACAAGTATGGGGACTTGGCAGTTTTGCCCCCCTACTTGTTACTTTGAGTAAATTGCAAAATCAGCCCTTGTCTTTACTTTTCTCTTTTCTTCATTAAATATAAGTTTTAGGGATTGGCAATTTCAACCCTTAAACTTATATTTCTTGATTTGTTGACTTTTTGGCTTCGGGGTTGACTTTGACTTTGACCAGTTGACTTTTCTGTTGACTTTTTGACTTGATTGACTTTCCGGCTTCGATTTGGCTTTGTCTTTCACAGTCTTTTCCATTCCGAGTCCGGTTTTGTCGTTTTGGCTTTGTTTTTCGTCCTTTTCTTAGTTATCCGTTCCTGCACAATACAATTAGCAAAACAAGCATATATTTGGCATTTTAAGTCCGTTTTTGGTTATTTTAGCTCGTTTTTAAAGGTAAAAGGTATGTGTAATTAAGCACATACCAGTCCACATCTGTGGCAACTGTCTAAGTCCTTTTAGAGGCAAACATAAAAGTCCAGTTAGGTGGAAAATGGATAATTACACTTGTTTAGGACTGATTTAAGTTGTTTGTGACCTATTTAACTTATTCTGAAAAAAACTACTCAGTAGCATGACAGGTTATACACAGTTGGTCCATGATGTGGAAACCATTTTTGCCCGTTTGCAAAACCATATAAGTAGCATGAGAGGTTATACACAGGTAGATGTGGAAATCAGGTTTGCCCGTTTGGTCCCTATTTAACAATGATTGTTGTTTGTTACATGTGTAACTACGTTTCGTATTTCCATTGGTGGACAAAAAGGCTAGTCTTTTGGCGGGCTAATCTCTTGACGAGAAAATGAAGAATTGTGGTTTTCCTTACACGATTAGTCCCTGAGACCCAAATTACACACCATTGGACCGGCAAACTCAGATACACCATTGTACCCTCAAACACAAGTATTTAAATCGATACCAGATTTACCATTCTTACACACTGTATTTCGCCCTCTGATTCTCACCTAACAATCTTAGTAACTCAAAACATGTGATAACGGTAACTTTCCTATGGTCGACGAAGAAGAAGTGACTTCTAAGAAATTAGCATCGATGGCTGAAGAAATGATAATGTTAATTGAGGTTCTTAAAAGAAACTGTATTTCGCCCTTTGATTCTCACCCGCCAGTCGTAATAACTAAAAACATGTCGACAGTAATGGATAACCGTAAGTTTATGATGGTCGACGAAGAAGACTTGATTTTTAAGAAAATTTCACCTATAGCTGAAGAAATCTTGGAAATGTTACGCGTTTGTGTTGCCAAAAAAATAAAGGTGAGTGACTTCATTTGGTACAATGATGAAATAAGGGAACAGGTAGAAAAGCTTACTGATGGTTGAAGAATAATAGTTTCCTATTTTGTCGAAAAGGCGGTGAAAAAATATGTAGAAGATGAATGATGTTGGTGATTGTTTTGTAAGTTGTTGTGTGTTCCGTAAGTTGTGTTTGTATTTGAAGTTAGATGTTTAACTTTTAGTAGAACGCTAGATCTTGTTATGTCATGTGTATCCAGATGATGAATGATGTCTGTGTTTGTTTTCTAAGTTGTTTTTTGTTCGGTAAGTTTTGTTTGTTTATGATGTTGGTGTTTGTTTTCTTATACAACAATTCAAAGAAAGATATCCGAGTTAGTAATACATGCCAAAGTCAACAAATAATCTTTGCAACATTCATAACAGAGCATGGAAACTATGTAGACCTACCATCCTTATGGAATACTTTGACCATATTTTTCTTTGTAATGTTAAGATAATGATGAGTTGATTGCTTAGGAGAAAAGACGGAAACATCATAAAGTATCAAAGCCGCTCCTACGGTAATCGCCTTTGCAAACCTCTCATCT